>JAKSZP010001460.1:0-171798 GCA_022478985.1 Massospora cicadina | reverse complement strand
CTGGGGGGGTTTTGGCTGCTTTTTTTTTGGTGGGTGGGGGGTGTTTTGGGTTTTTTTTTAACCCTTTAGAAACATTCCTAAATGGCTGAGTGCTTGTCATCACCTTCTCGTGGGCTGATGTACGCACAAAATTGTCAACATCTATGCCCCAAACGGTGCACACGAGCATTGGAATTTTTCTCATCGGTTAAATCCCTCCCACTACCCCTGATTCTTTCCTAGTCAGGACATGAACTGTTGGCTAACTCTCACCAATGGACCGGGTGGCCTCCCTTACCCCACGCCCCACAGGGTCATGTAGAACTACGCGTTCTAAAGGCCACCCTTGGATTAATGGATGCGCTGCCGCAACATGCCCTGCTGCTCAAAAACATGATGCATCCCCATGTCCACAATGGCCAATTAAGGTCCATGACCTGCATCGACCTTATTCTAGCGCCGGCGAAATTCCAGCCCCACATCTCCCACTTCAAAACAATGAAAATGGAATTCTCTGACCACCAACTGGTCTTGATAACCTACCACCTACCTGTCACAGTTGCTAAGGCTCCACATTGGTGCAAAATCCACCCCCCCCAAGCTCGCGTCGCCAGGATTATCCATGTGGGTGGAAGAGGCAACTTTGGCAAAATCGTTTGTTGTACCATTTTACGCGGACCCCATTTCCACATGGGCAACTTTCCAAGAGGACTATCCGCCACTCTCACCATCTCTCCTCCAGATGCTCACGAGCCACATTGGCAGTTATCTCGCGCGCTCTGGCATAATTGGCACACTTGGAGTCCAACATTTCAGCTACAGGATACAGCCCTGCATGGGGCCAGAAGTGGGCGGAGGTAGCTGCCCACCTCAACGCACTCAAAAGGCAACACAAACATCAGGTTTGTGTTCAATACAGGGCCACATGCAATACAAAAGGTGACAAGTGCACCACATATTTCTTTAAAAAAATTTCGCACCACACCAGATCATGGCCTGCACACAGGTGTGAAGATCAGATAATTCTATTGCGGACACACTGGCTGAATTGGCAATCGAAACACAAAAATATTACTCTGAGTTATACTGAGCCAAACCAATTCAGCCAGCTGAAGTGGCAGAATTTCTCGACCAAGCTCATATCCGCACCATTTTCTGATACCCAGAAATAATGAATTTAATTACTCCAAATGAATTATGGACAGCCATTCGCGGTGCGCCAAACTGAAAATGCCCAGGCCCAGATGTCATTCCATATGAGTTCTACAAAAAATATTTCAAATATATATCCCCATTGCTGCTCGCCTCACTTAACCAAAGCCTGTTGGAAACGCGCCTCCTACCAGGAGGACATTAGGCCTTTACTGTCACACTCTTCAAGAAAGGGGATAAGCTTGACTTAACCAACTGGTACCCCATTTCTCTAACAAAAACAGACACCAAAATATTAACAAAAATCATGGCTAACCGTTTAGGGACTGTAGCATCTGCCACCATATCCCCAGAACAATTTAGTTTTATCCCCAGAAGGTCGATTTGGGACAAAATGCACTCTGTGGCTAGTGCTTGTCAGTCCACAGTCTCTGGGTCAAATGTATTCTTGGACTAACAGAAGGCCTATGATAGAGTAAACTGGGAATACCTAAGGGCCTGCCTCCATCAATTCCGCCTACCCCCTCGCTTTATCAACTGGGTGATGCTGCTCACGGAATCTGCAACAATGGCAGTGCGTGGCCCTGGCTTCCTAACGGAAGTAGTCCGCTCTCAAAGGGGCTTGCGACAATGGGACCCCCTCAGCCCACTCTTATACAACTTCAGCATTGATCCACTACTGCGAAATGTGAATGCCCAACTCACTGGGGTCCATGTGCCAGGCCAAACCCCAGTCAAGATGATGGCATTTGCAGATGACTGCGTGGTGGGGGTGTCTAATAATAAAGATGCACGCGCGCTTGAAGCCCTCATCCAGGAATATTCCCGGGTAAACAATGTGGCACTGAACGCCTCCAAAACTGAAATCATCCTCCTTGGTCAGTTTCAGAACTGCTGGGCCCCAGCAATTAGTTCCCAACCCAGCCCATCTGCTCGCCAACGTCCACGCCTTACTAACTCAACACACAACGCTCCACTGGTGCTCCCCTTCGTGCCACGTCCTACCATAGGACTGATGCGCCATCTGGGCGTGTGGATGGAGGCGGGCAGATACGCGTCAGCAGTAATGGAATGCCATATACTGGACAACGTGACGAAGTGAATCGCCTCTCTCAGAGCCCACCCTACTACCCTTACTGGCAGGGTTGTTCTAGCCAACTCTATGCTCCTATCCAAAGTCTGGTTCGGAGCCCACGCCATCCCCTTCTCCCCAAGCTTCTTCAAATCCCTGTATGCCTTGCTTCAAGGATGGCTTTGGTCAGGCCGCCCTCCACCAGTATGGTTAGAGGTCATGTTTGGCCCTCATCATCATGGTGGCATGGGCCTGCTTGACTTCAAAGCCCATGCCGCCAAGATCCTGGGCACCTGGATTGCGGCCATCACCGCTCCTACACTCCAATCCCAACACTGGTCCCGCGCAGCCCGCTCCAACTTCTCCTGAGCCTTGGGCCTCAACAATCCATCAAACCCCCACTCCCTGATAAAATACCTCGCATCACACACATCGGCCACAGGTCCTCACGGGACTAAAACCCACTACAAACGAATCCTACTCTCCATGCAAAGCGCAGAGTGGAGAATTCATATTAGCGGACATACAACCCAAAGAGGCCGCCCCTCTCCTCAGTTCACACAAGAGGTACAGGGGCTACCCATCCACGATGGCGTGATCCCCATTCGGCCTCATGTCCTATCCATGGTGGACTATCTGGACATGATGGACATCCCTTATTCCATTGAAACCCAAAAAACTATCTGGAAATACGCACACCATCCTCTGTTGCAGCCTCAAGTCTGCTCCCATGTGTGGCGCTGCCTGAGGCAGGTGTATCGTACAGCTGAGCGCTCTAAAGCTTTACACTCATCCTGTGTCATGTGTGGCCAGTATGGAACGCTGTTCCACCGCCTGGAGAAGTGACCCACCTCTAAAGCGATATGGCGCGAAGTTCAACGTCTGCTGGGCTAGGATCAAACGCATCCCTTCAGTCTGTCAAGAGATATGTTTGCTCTATCAATGGCCTCCTCCCTTCCACCCTCCCTCCATGCTCTGGTGGTTGCAATCGCATGTGGACCATCCACACGATTGTCTTAGATGCCATCGCAGGCTCCACCCCCACCCTCCCAGAAACTGTCCACAGATTCCGGTCTCATTTGGTGGACCACTTTCAAGTATGGATGTTTGGATACCTCCCACCACGTTGCTGACAGCTGGTCTCCTCCTGGTTCCCAGTCTGGTTCATCAAATCAGACCCCTTCCTCCACACGTGCTCAATAGTGGCTACGGCCCCTTCACACGTTCCCTCCCCCTCCCCATAAGTGGCGTTCCCTCTGGCAACAAGAGATAGCATCGCTTCTCTGGGGTGCCTCCCCTGGTACTAAGTTTGTCTTTCCTGAGTCATATTCGGAAGTGTCCATCCCATGGTCAGCCTTCCCCGCAATAAATTCAAAAAAAAACTTTAATAAAGCGTTTATTATTAATTTTATTTTAAAGGTAAGTTTATATATTTTTTAAGATATATTTGTGGCATTTGTCAGTGGATCCCACAATCTGGAGTACATGGTATATAGTGGGATGTACATAATTCCAGAGGTACTGTTCAGTTCTAGCCACACCAACTTCAGTAGGCTGTAACACCGCTCAATTGTATAAACTCATCATATTGTCAGCAACTTTAGATGCTTGGTCGCAATTAGGATGAGCACCAGGCTGATAGCCCCTCTATCAAGCCTTTGACTGTTTCCTCTACATTAACAGCTTGAATCTGATAATTAGTTTGGTCAGGGCCCTCAATGGCCAAGTCCATAGAAGCTTAAAATTGAATATGGCTGATATTAGCTGAAGGCAAATCTAGATAGTTTAATTGTACCAATTGAGAGATACTCATATTTTCTCAGAATAGGGACTCACTTCTCTAGATGAATTCATCATTGTGAAAGTATGTTTTCACCAGGTAGCCTTGGAAGCAGACCTGACAGGGAGCACCAGTATTGGAATTTCGTGAGAAATTCTATAAGCAGGTGTGACAAAGGCTACAAAATTATTAATTTCATGACTCTAGCAAAGATTGACACAATTGCAATAAAGTTATTAGTTCTGTTGCTATAGTTGATTCTAATCAGAAATATAGAATCCTGTAAGCAAATAGACCAAAATTAAACTATGCGAGATGAGAATTTAGGTACTTTATTAATTAAAGACTTGAAATATTTATAGGGAAATTGAAGTGGTTCTTCACAAAGGATTTTCTTAATCCGCCCAAGGTAAGATCTTTCCTACCAGAGGACCAATATTGTTGATTATTAATATAATTATGTTAATCGTGATGATCATATCTAATAGAATTCTAATTGGATGCAATTGACCTTCCTAATGAGGCCTAGCCCAATCTAAATGATTAGTCATTTTTAAGTTGCTTGGCCATCTCAAATTTCTGAGTTTCTTTGGGTTGATTAAATTTAGGAAGTTGATAACTCCAAAGAGTCTTTCTCTGGTCAAATTGAGAATCAGAAATATTAGGTTTAGATTTCTCCATCTTATTAGACCAAGATATCGAATCTTGACCTAGAGTATTTTCAGTCATCCTAGTTTTATCTCCAACACCTACCTTGCCCAAAATGTGACACCTTAAATACCTTTGTTAGTATTTGTCAGAATCCTCAAGATATGCCATAAGGGGTTTGCACAGGGTTTAACCCACTGAGCAAAAGGACCAATAATATGACAATTGTGGCCTTCAGTAACAACCAAAATAAATTTAATTTAATAGGGGGCATTTGGTCCCACTACAGCATTTTATTTATTATAAACACAGCTTCTCCTCGCTGTTTTCTTCCCTCTATCTTATTAACAACCTCCCTTTTCTTAATCGCCCATCTCACTTATATATAGCAGCTTTGGACGATACTACTCTCATAGCTTTTACTATTTAGTTCCACAGATTCTCCTCCTTTTTGGCTAGTTAATCTTTAGCTTCCTATCACCTAAATTGTAGGCGATTTAATTCACATTCATCAAATGTCAACATTTCCCTATCACCTTATTTAGAGGCGATCCAATAATGAACCTGTTATATCCCAATATTGCCTCATCTCAAGGCACTCAAATAATTGTAACTAGTATCATTTTGGCAGATTCTTCCCAAACTTCCTTAACTGTCCCAATATTATCGTCCAGTCATATCAGAATCATGACATTACCCCTTCCTTGACTGGATGATAAGGCTCCTATTGCTTATATGGTCAGAGGAATTTTGCATTTTACTTGTTTATTTATTTGACCCCCTGAGGGTTCCTTAATGGTGTAGTCATCAGCCCCAGTCTTCTCAATGATCTCAAATGGTCTGGTCCATATACGGGCAATCTTGTTCCTTCTTCCAAACCCATGTTGGTCATGAAACAGTACCAATTTCCCTACCCCAAACTGTGGAAGACTGCTGCATCTACCTTGGTCAGCTGCATGATCCCAAATCTTCTTGGAAAGACTAGTGGAATATGCCTTGGTTTGGAGTTAAATCAGTGTGTCTGTTAAGGTAGACAAATAGCGGTGGGGATTGACTCCACCGGTATTCTCCACACATGAGTGAAGCAATGAAAGCAGTGCTGGATATCATCCATAGAGTAGTTGGCATGGACTCTTACCAGTTGCTGAGTGGTAGCTGATATTGTACATGAAGACAGTGGTGGATAAAAGGGTGCTCCAGTCTGATGGCTGCTCATTTATAAGCTTGCGTAGAAGATTTACCAAGGTCCCATTGACCCGTTCCACCATATCATTAGATTCAGGGTGGTAGGTGGTAGATAAGACCCCACGGATTGCCATGATTTCGTGCAACTTGGCTAATATATGTGATGTGAAATTGGTCCCGTTATCCATTAAAGTAAATTGCGTACAACCATGGCGCTGTATGACACACTCCAGGATGAAATTGGCGGTAGTGACAGCCCCCAAATTCTTGATAGCCCTTGCTTATACCCATCTTGTTAAATGGTCGATGGCTACTATTATATATTTGGAGCAGTTTGCGCCGGTCAGCAGAGGGCCCACCACGTCTAACAAAACAGTATGCCATGTAAACTGAGGCTTGACTAGCTGGTAGGTGGTCTTCTGGTGGAATGGTTTATCCACTTGGCACTGATGGCAACAACCAACTGTCTCAAGCACATCATATTGCATATTATCCCAATAGTATCAGGGTCGCAAGAACTCCAGCATCTTTCTCAACCCTCCATGACCTACCGCTCTATAAGCATCCATAATTATTGCAGGCCTGGAAGAGGGTTTTGGAAAACTCAGCATCGATTCCCCTATCCACTTATATAATTCTCCATTGCGCAAGAAGGTATTCTTCCTAAGCCCATCTAACACTTTAATCACAGGCAGTGGCTCATCATGATATTTTCCCACAATCATCTTTTCATACATCAGGTATGCCACATCCACTGTATTGGGAACTGTGGGTAATCAGGAGAGACAGTCCGCATTCTGATGTTTCACCCTGGGCTGATGCACGATCTCAGGATCATATGCTTGGAGCTTCAAAGCCCATTGCACGAGCTGCCCTTCAGGTTCCCACAGATTCTGTAACCAGCGCAAGGAGGCATGATCCGTTACCACTTTGAATTTTACCCCATGAAGGTAGACCCAGATTGTTTAAATGCAGAGATTACCACTAAACACTCCCACTTGGTTATGGTGTAGTTCCATTCAGGGCCAATTAAACGGCAGCTACATTATGCAATGGGGTGCTTCACCCCGTCATCATCTTTTTGGGATAACATAACCCCCACAGCTAAAAGAGAAGCATCTGTTTGCACAATAAACTCTTTTTCAAAATTGGGGTATTGAAAATTATGCGCGCTGGCCAGCGCAGTTCATAAAACATCAAAAGCAGTTTGACATCAATCCGTCCAGTTGAAGGCAGCGTTTTTCTTAAATAGCTCAAAGAGTGGAGCCCCGATACAACTGAAGTTGGGAATGAACTGCCAGTAGTAACCAACCATCCCAAAGAACACCTGGATATCCTGCTTATTGCTTGGTCAAGTCATCTTGAGGATGGCTTCCACTTTGGCCAGCTGAGGACTAAGCCCTTTGAAGTCTACCACAAAGTTGAGGTACTCCAACAGTTCCTTGTAAAAGTGGCATATTCGGGTTTAATCTTAATATTAGCGTCAGCAAGGCGGCGGAACACTTGCTCCAAATGTCCAAGATGCTCTGTGAACGTTCGCAAAAACACATTGATACCTCTAAAGTATACAAGAATGCAAGTCAGCTTTAGGTCACCCAAAATAGTGTCCATAGCCCGTTGGAACGTAGTGGGGGCATTGCACAAACCTTGTGGCATGCATGTTGTCTGGAACAATCCTTTTGAGGTGATTATAGTGCACTTTTCTTGTTCCATCACTGGCAACTCGATCTGCCAGTACCCCAATATCGAGTCCATAAAAGAGAAATATTTGACCCACCTAACCAATCTAAAGCGTCATTGATTTGTGGAAGTGGGTACAAATCTTTTTTCATAATGTGGTTAAGCTTCCAGTAATCAATTACTACTAGATTAGAACCATCTTTCTTTTTAAAAATTAGCACTGGTGATGCCCAGGGACTTCTTGACGGCTCCAACATTTCTTGTTACACCAATGTATCTATTTCTGCAGATGCAACTTCGCTGCCTTTGAGCGATGGATAGGTCAGAACCTGATATGGGGTGGTCTCCTGTGTCCAACCAATGCACAACCCTACGAGCACATCCCAATTCATGATTGTCAGTTGCTAAAATGCTGTGATTCTTCTTGAACAGATCTATAACCCTATCATTTTGACCCTCCATTAGACCAGTTAGCGCCTCCTATGGAACCACAGTCATTACGCCGAAGGTGGTTAATAAAGGCAAGCCAAGATCATCCCAAGAACCAAAGTCATGTATCTGATGGACCTCATCAATAGGGATCAGATGCAGGTAAGCCACTACTTGATGCCGCTGAACCTTCATCACCTCCTTCTGCAGGTTCGCTATCAACACCTTCACTTCCCCCTGCCCTGGTAAAAGTAACCCAGGAACCACATGAGGTTTGAGCCATGATTGTTGATAGGCCCCACAACCTCTCCATACAAACCTCCTGGTATATCAATTTCAAGCTCAGTCCCAATTATGACCTGATGCCCAGAAGGGATAGTCACAGCATTCTTGGCCCATAGAAGAATCCCTTTGTACTCGTAAATCTTGTTTTGGGAGCGTTCAGGTCTTCTGCTTCATCCGCCAATATCTTACAGAAATCACATCATTGCTATAGGCAAGATTAATTTGAATAGAGCGGGTTGGGTCATCTGGAACTCCGCAGGAAGTAAAATAGATGGGGATCCGTTGTCCCAGGATAGCTAGGGTCTCTTCCATCATGTCAACGAAATCCCCATAGTGTTGAATAAAAGCAGTCCCAATCAGCAGATCATAGTTGCTATTTGGTAATAATACTGCTGGATCCACAACAACAACAGATCCAAACCATAAAGGAAGCACGCTATACGATCCCTCAGAGACCGTGGTTTCCACTCCAGCAGTCCCATACACCATCTGGTGGTCTATGTCAGGTTTTAAAGACAATTTCGCCACCAAAATAGTAGAGACAATGTTAACAGGAGCGCTCATATCAATTATAGCTACTCGGGTTTTGGCTACCACAACAACACAGTAAGTGCACTCTGAGTAAGATAAATGCCGACTTTTTACTACGTGTACATTCAGCGGTTCACGTTTTCCCAGGAAATCTATAATATTCACACTGATTTTAGGGTATCCTTTTATAATAGCATCTACTGGAAAAACGACATCTACTCCTTTTAGAGACAATGCATCTGAGAATGGTTCTAGCTGGTCTGACGGAGTTTGGTCAAATATTTGACAAGCGCAAGGCTTTGGTTGCTCCAGAAACCCTGTGTCAGCCATTTCTTTGACTTGTGCTAGAGTCAACACATTTACTCCCCCAACCTACTGTTGGTAGAAGAATGTATATTCATACTGGGAGGCTTCCACTGCAATTAATACAGTAGATTCAGGTGGGACGTTTGAATTTGAGATAACAGAAGTAGAGAGTCCTATCTTTACTCCGCTCTGACTTTTCCCTGATAACATTGATCCCATTGTTTGTAAAGTGATCTGTCAATTGGAGCACCATCATCCCATGTGCCCAGTGCGACTGCAATTAAAACAACTTACTTCATAGGACCTACATCTGTGCTTGATATAAGTTGGCCTACTCAGAAGGTTATTCCAGAGATGATTGGCGTAACCAGACCCACATTGATAGAATGCCTGCTGTCGACCAAAATAGTTAGGAACAAAGTGGTAGTTTGGTCAGTTTTTGCCCAGTAGTTATGGGATAGATGTTGGACTGCGGTGAGTAACCTGGCAGAATCTTCATTGACTGGTTGCTTCTCCCCACATGGCTAGGGTTGGCCATGGCGACAGTGTGAATCTACTCAATATTGGGTAAAGAGAAAGTTACAGCTAAGCGACATAAAAACTGAACACGTTTAGGAGGAGGTACATCATCCTCCAACAACGGGGCCATGACATTGTAAAGCTTAGGATAGGGCTTCACCGCAGAGGACATTGCAATGCACACATCAGCTTTGAATAGAATCCCTGCCCCAATCAACACATATGCTTCTGCTATGAATTTCTCAGCGAATGTGGTTAGAGTCTCATTTTGCTGATTTCAATGGTCAAGAACTCAGCTTTCTGCTGTGACATTGTTGGGATTTTTGCCCATATTCCCAGCCTGCTAGATTACCTGGTATTGCTAGGAGAAAATTCCCTAAGGCGAAGTGAATCAGAAATCGGTTGGCTCGAGTTTCAGAGGAACTACATTCAGGGGATTTTGGGATATTCGCCTGGTCATATCCATCATGGATCAATCCGGATACATACCTAAGATCTCATCAGGTGGAGTTGCCAATGAAATAGGGGCATCTGATAGTGATTAGCTATCAGGTGTACCAATTGGGATCAGTCAGGTTTCATCACTGACTGATTGGGAATGAATAGCAATTGCAAGGTGAGTGATGTCACCTGCAACTAGAGAATAGATCGGCTGGTGAAGTGACCTGCCATAATGGGTAATAAGTCCCATTACCTAAGCAGGTCGCTAGCCAATTATGGTTTGTTCACTTGGATTAAGAGGAAAATGTTAGGAGCACAATTTTCAACTCTTTCCATTTAAGGTCTCAAGGATGTCCAATGACAGAATCCTAGCCAGTATGAGGAAGACCATCGCTGCTGAGACGAGGATGGGTGATTCAATGGCAATGGCTGCCATTTCATCAAAGAGGTGTTAACCGAGGTTTAGATGGCCGAATCCCCTACTATATAATTCCCTAGGATTTAATATAATAAAAAACAATAGTTTTAAGATAATAAGTACTTTAAAGTTATATTATCAATTTGGTGTATAGATAGACTATCATCTTCTATTGTGTTGTTTTATCTCAAGGATATTATTGCAGAAGGCAATAGTTGGAAGACTCTCAGAGAGAAGAGTAAAGATCCAATTGGGGATCTAGAAACAAAGGAACCACAATCAGGGATAGCTGTCAACTGTGTTTTGGGCTGAGAGAGACTGTCACTGGGGTATCTTAACAAAGATTGGGTGGACAAGAAAATATGGAATGAATCCCTACAAGTACGACTTATAGAGTATTTAATTGGAAATACTGACTGAGCATTGGGCTGAATAATAGTTCAATCTCAACTTTGGATAATAGTCTCCATACTATCATTGATTAATACATTCTATACAACGTGATGAAGTGAACGAGGATATTGAACCTGTGCAGTAAAAAGGTTACTGGGTTGACAGCTAATAATCAATCCTAGAATAAATTTTTACAAACATCTTTGCAGTTCTGCCAAACAACCACAGCACCGTCTCCTTGACTTCTTGGTATGTGACAGAACTATCTGGAAGGTAACAAAGAACTTGATCAGCACTTCTGACATCCAAGGTGGAGAATAACAGTTTTGCCCTTTGCTGGTCTGAGACTCCTTCAGTTGCAAACTCAGGTTATCAAAAGAACCCCTGAATATTTCCATCATAATCAAATGGCGGCAGCTTATCACTGCAAACTTCCTGGAGCAGCTCATCTTATCTTCTGAGCACAGTTTTCAAATCAAGTCCAATTCCTCATATGCAACAGCCCCATCATGTTGTGCTGATTCCTTATCAAAGCAACCTGGATGCAACATTGCAACAACTGAGTTTTCTTATTTTATAGCTGGTCAATGGGCCCCCTGTAGTGAGCACCACTGTTAGTATTTAGCGGAATCCTCAAGATAAACGTGAGGTGTTTGCACAGGGTTTAACCCACTGAGTGATAGGACCAACAATATGATGATTGTGGCCCTTGGTAACAACCAAAATTTAATTTAATAATTATGGGGCACTTGGTCCCACTAAAGTATATTATTTAATATAAACACAGCTGCTCCTCTCTGTTTTTCTTCCCTCTATCTTATTAACAACCTCCCTTTTCTTAATCGCCCAACTCGCTTATATACAGCGGCTTTGGATGATACCACTCTCATAGCTTGGATTATTCAGTTTCACCGATTCTCCTCGTTTTGGCTTGTTATTTTATAGTCCTCTATTGCCTAAATTGTAGACAATTTAATTCGCATTTGTCAAATGTCAACATTGCCCTATCGCCTTATTTAGAGGTGATCCAATAATAAACCCATTATATCCCAATATCGCCTCATCTTGAGGCACTTGAATAATTGTAACTGGGATCACTTTGGAAGATTCTTCCCAAACTGCCCTAACTGTCCCAAGTTTATTGTCCAGTTATATTAAAATTGTGACAACCTTTATGATGTTAGGATGCTAAGCGTTTACCAAGCCACTCAGAGTTTGCTCTTAGCTTACAGATGACAATTGACCTCATCAAAATCAACTGTATAATATATCTATACACAGCAAAAAAATCGAGTTTTAAAGTCTTGGATTGACAATATGATGGCTGATGGATAATAAATTAAGAAAACCTTTTTATTTCATCACCTGTGGTGATCTAAAAGAAACATGATGGCATCTTGAGACCCTGTTTAGATCACAGTATTTAGTTTAAATGTATCATTCCAAGATCCATATCACTTGCTCTTAAGGCGGATAATGCTTAAGCCATTTTTCAAAATCAAGTTTCTTAGAACTTGACCTGGTAAACCCTCTTCACCAACTGATGTTTAATTATTGACAGAAATTGCTGACAGTGATATGCACATGTATAGGCTTTATCAGTTTAAGGTAATGCTTTTGGATTGCAGAATTCCCACAGCAATTTATCAGCGCCTCATTGATAACTTACTGGGGGTTTCTTCATTTTTTTGCGTAATGGCGTATGTTGACATTTTAATTCACTCTAAATGCAAAGAAAAATGCTAAGGTTTTAGTGGCTTTGGATGAAGATCTTTAAAAAGCTGTCCCACATGCAAAGCCTTACATATCTAGTCTCAACAATTATGAGGTCCATTTCTTTAGAAATCTGATACTGAATAATGGTCACATCATTACATTTTATAATTTGAAAGCCATCACCCTTGGTCCACTCTTGTGACCCAGAAATAACTCCAAAGCTTCTTTGGGGTCTGTCACCTTCTTGGTATTATATTGACAGCTATCTCTAAACTTACATCGCTATTGCACCCCCTAATTAGCATAAACGCGCCCTTATCTGGACCCCAGAATGTCAAATTGATTCAGAAGCAATAAAGGAACTTTTACCAATGCTCTTATTCTCCGCCACACTGACAATGACGGAACCTTTATTGTGGTTTGTGACGCCTCAGGAAAAGCTGATGGAACTGTCCTATTACAAGAGAATGATGAGCGGGAACACTCAGTGAGTATTTTTCATAAAGTTTAGTGTAACTGAGGGTTCATGTGCCATATATCATATAGAGTTGGTTATCATCTTTTAGTCACTAATTTATTGACGTTACCTGTTGCAGGAAGCAAAACATACTGTGTTGTGCGCACTATCAAGATTCTGATATGACTGGCCAAAAATTCCCAAGTAGTCGGCAGAATGGTTGAGATTGGCTGAACTGAGGAGTATGATACTATTTATGAGATCATCTTGACATAAGGCAATAGGGCGATATTAAGCCTCAAACAAATAAATAGTGGATCAACTCCAAATCAGGCAATAAGGTGACGTCAATACACAATGAATAATGAGCAGATCGCCTTGAACTAAGGCAATCGTGAAGTAATAAATAGTAAACTTTTCTGGAACCAATGAGAATCTGGCGGAACAAATAGTTTAAGCAAAAGGAGTGGTATTAACCAGAGTTTCTAATATTATCAAGGTGGGATGATTGAAGGAGAAGGATTGTGAATAGGAAAAAGAGAGTGAACAAAAAGATCCGCTGTAGATATTGATTTAAAGAAGAAGTGATGTCAGGGCAATTGCTGCATTTTTATTAAGTTTATTATGTTGCTTCAAGAACATTGATCTTCATATCATCAGTCTTTTTTCTCAGTGGGTTTTACCCTATTCAAATCCCCTTTGGTGTGTCTCCTATATAACGCCAAAAATTTAACAGTGGTGCTCACTACAGAAGGCCCATTGAACAACCACAAAAATTAAAAACTACCGGTTGCTGGCCATGGTATCTCAGGCATGCAATAAAAGGGAATCATCCCAAATCTTCTGTAAATGAAGAAGCTGCAGAAATCAAACTTGTTATGGACACCATGCTCAAGGAACAAAAAAGCTTCTTTTAAGAGCATTTCAACATTAATAATTATCTTGAAAATGCGGCTAGTCAGTTATAGATACTTGTAAAACTAAATAGGCAATTTGCTGACTGCTTGGATGATACTACTGAGCGGATACATTTCACAGAAATGAGGTTGCAATATACCTTATGCCCTCCTCATCTCCATTGGAAAAGTGGAAAGAAACGGGGTCGCTCAGAAAGGGACATTTTATGCTGAATACAAGACTGATGTGAGTGGCTCAACTCATGATGGCAGCTCTGGGGATGATTATGTTTCAACTCAGCAAAACCTTCATGTAAAGGCAGTCCTTCCCTTTGAAAAGATCTACGCTCCACAAGTTCGCGGTTATGAGTTTAAAGAAAAGGTCTGCATTGACAAGATACCTACATTTTGATTCCAATGGAAAAATCCCTGGGCCTTCAAAATATTTAATTTTGGAACGGAAGGAGCCTCAGATCAGCATAAGGCTAAATTTCTGATATCCACACTGGATGTTGGAGTGCCGACTAAGTTACTTGCTATCATCCAAACAGCACCTTTTTATATCATGAGGTGAAGGAGATGTGCTGTGGTTGTTTGGAGGCACTGCCAAAATGTTGCGGTGGAAGGCTGAGTTTTTGACTATAGGGTTTCATCATATTATGACTCTAGCTGAGTTTTTAAACCGCTTCACAATTGAGGCTCACGTGCTATTAGGAGCAGGCACTATAGCTGAAGCTGATGTGGGAATTGCAATGGCCTCTGCCGTGAAGCCATACTGTAAGCTTTACAATGTCATGGCTCTATTTTTGAAGGACAACGTACCCCTGCTCAAGATTGTTCAAATTTTGCGCCGTTTATCTGCTACCTTTACTTCGCCTAATACAGAGCAGAAGCCTACAGCATCCATTGCTGGACTTTCTTAATTGGGGGAACTATTCCGCCCTGTTCAGAGTCCTTTTAGTAACCCCCTTCCTTATATTAACAACGCATCCTTGCCTTTGACCAAATTACCATCACCAGCCCAACTTTTGGCATGGCCCATTCTACAATAATCAAGGATGCGGGTCCTATGGTGTAAATTTTTTCGCATGCAGTCACCCTGGGCACCTGACATGAGGTTGCCTCAATCTTTGAGTATATTATGTACAGCAGGACCAGGACTATCCAGGGAAATTCAGAGTGGAATAGAGTTGGGACTCTCTATATTTGCTATCCCATCCCAAACGTCCCACCTGAACTTATCACCATAAATTCAGCGGAAGTCCCTCTGTATGATGAAACATTTCTATATAAGCAGCCGGTTTGGGTGAATATATTGAGACTAGCACAAGACAAGGATGTGGCGGAAGAATGATCTCAGTTGCAGCCAAAGCTGTATTCTTGTCAAATGTTTGACCAAGTTTTCCCTGACAAGCTAGACTCATCCGCCAATGCACTTTCCTTGCAATGAGTAAACGTCGCCCTTCTGGTCAATATTATTATCAAAGAATACTCCAAAGTTGGTGAATAGTATTGCGAGTTTATTTGGGAACAGAGACTCATTAAATGTCCATGCATTTAACAGCCAAAATTCTTCTTACTCAGAATGTACATACTGTGATACTTTTATAGTCAAAACCCAAGTTTGTGAAATAATAGATACAGGTGCCCTGTTCAACATAATTTATACTAAGTTGATGGCAAATTTGACATTAAAACCTGATGTAGATTATTGCATAATATAGGGGACCACTGGAGCAAATAACACGGTCTCTGAGGGAGCGTACAGCGCACTACCCTTGCAGTTTGGGTCGATTGTCATGGTAGCTCGAGCAATAGTGTTACCAAACAATAATTATGACATGCAACTTGGAACCGCTTCCATGCGACACTCCAGGGCTGTCATTGATATAACGGCGGAGACCTTTAAGATCTTGGGGCAGCGGATTCCAATTTTTTACCTCTAGCGGAGTGCAGAAGGTTCTGGGGCACATGGGATATATCAACCTGTCATGTAGTAATGGGGTGATTCTGGTTCACTACCATTAACTAAAAGAGCAAGATCTGTGCCTTCCTCAGCAAATATACGAATATCAAGGGTTGTCTCTCAGAGCTGCATGGTCTATATCCATTCCTTCTGGACACTAAGTCATGCAAACATCAATTTAAAGGTAGAAGTACCAGCTGTGCTCTATGGGGAGGTCATTGGGCCTTATAAGCAATTGCGGCTGGAGCTCCATGTGGCTCCAGGAATTGTACTACTGGGACACAGTGATAAAGGTCTTACTAGAAAACCTACAAAAAGAGTCACTGCAGATCTGCTGACACCAAATAGTGGCGTATCTACAATTTACCACTGTTGAGGAGGTCCTTTAGTGTCATGAGTTTGGGTCATTGGATGAATATGGTCTACCTGTCAAGCCTCAGCCTGGCGTTATGGTAGCAGTACCATGTGAAATTTTAATGGGGTTATTAAAAGACCAGAAAAATCAGACGAAATCTTTGTTTGAGAAGTATAAGGAGATTTTTCACTAATGACAACCACAATTTAGGGTGCACCAAGGGAGTGGTCCATCGATTGGACAAAGGAGATCATCCTCCATCAGGTCTCAGCTGGTCCGCCAATTAAGGGCAGCTAAAGAAGTAGTGACTGAGGAAATTGAAAAGCTTCTAGAGCAAGGGATGCTTGAACCATTGAAGAGCCCATGGGCTTTGGTAGTTCTGATTGTAAAGAAGGAGGATGGAATTAACTGGGTGGTAATGGATTACCTGAAGCTCAACAGTATCACCAAGAAGGACTCATACCCTTTTCCTCGGATTGATGATGCTTTGGATTGGTTGGGAGGTGCTCACTATTTTATGGTGATGAATTGTGATATCCAGTTATTGGCAAATCAAGTTGCCTACGGTGGAACAGGAGAAATGCGCTATCATTTCATCCAAGGACCTTTGCCAACCGACGCATGCCTCAAGGGTTATGTAACGCCTCACTACGTTCCAACGGGCTATGGACACATTCTTGGCGACCTGAAGTTGTCATGCGTTCTTATATACCTTGACAATATTAATGTCTTCTCTCGAACCTTCTCTGAGCATCTTATCCATTTAAAGGAGGTCTTCTGCTGGCTTGCTGAGGCCAACATTAAGAAAAAATCCCCACAAATGCCACTTCTTTAAGAAACAACTGGAGTACCTTGGGTTTGTGGTAAATGCAACAGGGCTGCGGCCCCAATCAGCCAAGGTGGAGGCCATCCAAAAGATGACTCAGCAAAACAATAAGCGTGACATACATGTATTTTGGGGATGGTGGGTTACTACCCGTGCTTCATCTCTAACTTCAGCTGTAATGAAGGCCACTCTTTAAGTTGTTAAAAAAGGATGCCGTGCTTAAATGGACGGAACTCCGTCAACACTCCTTTGATACGCTTCAGATGGCATTAATTATTGTTCCATTGCTATGCTACCCAAATTTTGATAAGGAGTTCATTGTACCAATGGATGCGTCCCTTTTCGCTGTTGAGGAGGTGTTATCCCAACAAGACGACGAAGGGGAAGAGCACCCAGTTGCATACTTCAGTCATAGCCTGAACTGTCACAAACAAAATTACACCGTAACTAAGTGGGAATGCTTAGTGAAGATCTTTTCATATAAGCAATTTAAGGTATACTTACATGTGGTAAAGTTTAAAGTCAAAAAGGATCACATGTAGTTTAGCTGGTTGCAGAATCTCAGAGATCCTGAAGGGCTTCTAGACCGATGGGCTCTTAAGCTGTAGGCTTACAAATTGAAAATTTTTCACCAACCTAGAGAAAAACATCAAAATGCCGATGCTTATCAAGATTGCCAACCATTGCCATTACAGTGGATCTCATTGATGCAATGTTTGACAAGATGCTCAGTGAGAAATACAATGATGAATTGCCCCAATTCATCAAGGTGCTAGACTAAATAAGGGCCAATATGTTCCAGAAGAACGGTGAGTTTTACAAGCAAATAGGGGGCACTACCATGAGTATCCCAAGACCTTTCGCACGACCAAATATTTATTTGAGCGCACACTGAGCAAAAGGATATGGTGGCATGCTCAAGATGATGGAATTGTTGCACCCTCAATATTCTTGGAAAAGCATGTACTTCAACATGCTTGAAACCATTTCCTGCTGCCATCAGTGCCAAGTGGAAAAGCCGTTCTTCTAGAAGACTTCATACTTGTTAGTGAAACCCCATTTTGCTTGACATACGGTTTTCCTTGATGTCATTGGCCCTCTGCCAATAGGAGCTAAACAGTGAAAGTATATTCTGGTGGCGATTGACCACTTGATCAGGTGGGTTGAGGCATGAGCAATACATGATCTGGGGTTGTCACTGTGGCAAAGTCTGAGATGGAATTTATAATTTAGTGACATGGCTGTCCTCAGTTCATCCTTACTGATAATGGAATCAACTTCACCTACCACATTTTACCCAAGCTCAACAAACTGATGGCCATTCGTGGGGTTTTGATGACCCCATAGCACCTGGAGTCTAATGAGATGGTCAAGCAAGTTAATGGAATCTTGGTGAACATAAACCAGAAATTAGTAACGGATTGACCTTCAAATTGGGGTTTCCTCCTATTTACAGCTGTCTTTGCTTAAATTACTAGCTTTCATTCTGCCAAGGGAAAGAATCCTTTTTAATTACTATATTTACAGCACCCAAATCTACACGCCCTGTTCTATGCCTGCATGGAAGATACCAGCGGAATGGAGCCTCAACGCTACTTAACCAACCTAACAAATACACTAATCAATCTGAAAACCAAAACATACTTGTTCAGCTTAGCCAAGAAAATTAAGAATCAAGCTGCCAATAAGGTATGGCATAGTGGGATAGCTCAATTCAAAGATGATGATATGGTTTTGTTCCATAACCAGCATGGGTTAGGGCGGAAACACAAGTTAGCCAACATCTGGATTGGTTCGTTCAGATGATTGAGAAGATGGGTGCCAATGCCTATACTATCAAGGACCCCGCAAGTGGTTGGATCATTAACTGAGTGCACACAAAGTTCCTTTGGGCATATAAACAATAAGAGGCTTATAATCCTGTCAAGGGGGGTGATGTCGAGATTCTAATATGACTTTCTAATAAGCCCTAAGTAGTTTAAACGGAATGGGTGAAATTGGCAAAACTGAGGAGTATGATACTATTGATGAGATCATCTTGACATATGGCCATAGGGCAATAACAAGCCTTTATAAATATTTAGTGGATCGCCTCTAAATCAAATGATAAGGTGATGTCAACATATGACAAATAATGAGTGGATCGCCTCAAATTAAGCCAATTGTGAATTTAATTAATAGTAAACTCTGCGGGACCAATGAGAATATGGAGGAACAAATATTCTAAGCAAAAGGGTCAGTATTGACCAATGTTGCTGATATATGAGTGTGATGAGAAGATTGAACAAGGAAAAATTTTATTTTGGATAAAATGCGTGGACATCAAGGATCTGCTGTAAATATTGAATTTAATAAAGAAGTGTTTGGGGCAGTTGCTCCATATTTTGTTAAGTTTATTACGTTGTTTCATGGATGACAATCTTTATATTGTCAGTCCTATTGCTCAGTGGGTTTGACCCTGTGCTAATCCCCTTTGTCATATCCCCTATATACCACCAAAAATTATAATACTCACTAACCATATATCTCTCACCTATTATTATGAATGACATAATTTGACACAAAGTAAGAATATAATCCATTAAAAATCTAACATTGAGATGGTCACAGCAGTGTTTAAACCTGCTGGCTTCATTGATTTTTGCTCCTTTAAGGGGTATTTTGACCTTGGCTTCCACTCTGAGGTCAAAGCGATTGCAGCATCCAAGCTTCCATTAATTTTTTAAAAAATATATCACTCCCCACCATTTTCACCCAACTCCCAGATGAGACCACTTTGGTGGTCTAGTTCTCCAGGTTTTCCTCCCACCTTTTCCCCAGACGCCTAAGCCACAAGCTCATGGAGGGTTTGATCATTTATGTTACAGACCCCATGTTGCAGTTCATGGTTCAAAATGGGCAGATCATTGGGTAGGGTCTTACACCTTTGTGACAATATGCCTATTCTATTGCAAAACCCACCTCACAATTCCCCTCTGCACCATGATCAGATCCGCCCCTGTCACCCATTCAGGGCGCACATTGTGTAAGGCTGCACCATTTGCCCCTTGTGCTTTGAACTTGACCGTTTGAGACGCAAATGACCTTCAGTTTCTATATTCACCGCTACCACGCTCCCCCTCCTGTGTCAGCTCAGCTACAACCCATGCCTAAATTTTTGAGTGGGGCTTGATTCTCCCCACCCTCAACCTCAGAAAGTTCTGAAGTGGCTTCCAAAGCTGCAGCTAATCGAAAATTTTAATTTTCTTAAAAAATTTGGTCAAATTATGGCAACCTGAGCTGATGGCTGAAAAAATTTTCAGCTGATCTGTCATGGTCAACAGTTCACAGCCAATCAGATGCGGCTAACCTGCAAACTCTAGTGGCTGGGCCAGTGCTAGATGAATCAAATCCTTCCAAGTGTCTCAATTGGATTGATAATAGTGACTGTCCATACAATGTCAAAACGGATTTTGCTTTGGAGAAATTCTTCATTGGTCTTCCCAATTCACGCCCCCATCATTTCACCCTAAAGTTGGTTAATCTAATATATAAAATAAAAATAAAGTAATGGTTGAAGCCGCTGCTGCTCCTGTTAACACCCTTTCCACCAGAAAGACATGGGGCGATGGAACCCCTGGTTGAGGTTATTCCTATCCCCAATTTCCCCCATGATTTCGAGGAAGATAAAAATATGAGATTAAAGAGCACGCTTTTGGTGAAAGCTGCTCTTGCATTGATGCAGCAAAAACTTCCCCTTTTGACCCCAATTATCCCCAAACCTTCCAGTGAATTAAATCGGTTGCCTGTGTGTTGGATCTCATTACTTTTGCTGAGCATCAAATTGATCAATATGTTGAGGCGTTGGACACTGCAGGCCTCATTAGTGAAGAAAACCCCCAACTATACCTCCTTATGCCACATGCCGCTGATGCACCAACTCCTAAGCTATCTGCCATGGTCTGCCAGTTAAAGAAGACACCGGAAAAAAATTTCTATAAGGTATACTCACCATAAGATATGGCTTCCTAGGATGAAAACTTAGGAGCTATATTAAGATTTTTTATTATGATAATCCCTATATTTAGCTCATTTGCAAATAAAGATGTGTGGCGGCCCCTTTTGGGTTGCGCACCACTATTGTTAAAACAAGAATTATAACCCACTGTGACATATTACTTTTCAATTTTCAATATGTGTTTATAAGAGTCCACACAATCTTAGAAAATTTAGTAAGCTGCAGTCCTCTGATGAGTCATGACCTTAATTAATGATTCTGATAGATTATGTGATTTTTCTGCCCAGATAGTGACCCCTCTCCCACCCAACTGTATATCCTGGGGAACGTCCCTTGGCTCTTGATTAGGCCATCTTCCCAATCCCAGATAAAAAGACACCAAAGAAGATGGCTGTACCCCTTGTTACTCAGGGTGATCTCTCTCACATAATAGTTGAGCGATGGGTAACAGCTCTCCTGCTTCAAATCCCACCCCCAGTACCCACACTCACCTTGGAAGAACTGTTGCAGGGAATTAGCGAAATCTGTGCCAGGATTGCTGAATTTAAATTGGTCAGATCTAATTCGAGTGGCAATCTGGCCATTGGCCAAATATCAAATAGCTGTAAAGGCATGAAGAATAAGATATTGGCCAGATCACCCAACAGCTCTAGTTTGATCAATAAACTAGTAGAACAAACATTGGGCATCATTGATGAGGGTTCAAATCCTTTTGTTGGTAATTTAGGTGTTGCGGCCAATGTGTTGCCATTGACTGAATAAACAGTTCAGCGACTGAGCGTGGGCAGGTTGGGCATTCCAAACCTGTTCCTAAACAAATGGACCCATCCCTATATGGGGTGGCCTTGGGGGATTCCCATCGCTCGTCAGGCCAAATGCCAGCATGCCAACTATTGGAAATGTAGCCAAGCCCTGGTTTGGACGTTTGAGGTCAAACTGACAGAGACTCGGCCCACCACCAAATTTTGTGATGTCAGTTCTCAAGGAATAAACCCGCCCATTCCTGAACAACTTGCTGGTTAGGTCAAAATTGTGGGACCCAATCCCATCTTGTCAATACCCCAATTGACCACTATTTAATCAGTTGCACAAACACTGAGAAAATTGTTGATCGATTTTCTACTTTCCTTCAAATTAATTTTACCAAAAAAAACTAAATTATTTATTTTCTTCTGACCGCATCCTTGATGGCATTCCCCTAGTGGCCTGTCAGTCCATTCACCAGATGGGTTCTACCAGTATTCTTGGTCACTATAGCTCTCTCTGTCATCAATTGGGTTCAGCGAGTCCAGTATTTTTGGCTCTATAACCCCATGAATGTTATTTTCAGTCAGCAATAGATGGGGATCTTGTGGCCATATGCCCACCAATTGCAAGAGAGAATCTGCTTCCTTGTCACCCCAGTTGAGATGGCACCATATGCCGAGGATCTTGTCAAGACTATCTAAGTGATCCCACCCCCTGCAGCAAGGCCCCCTGGGTCAGGAGTGGGTTCAGTGTGGTTTGTTATTGGGATCATTCTCACCATGTTACTACACTAACACTCCGTCATCTCCCACTGCCCAGCTCCATACCAAGTCATTTGGTTGGCAATGCCTCTGGCATTCTGGCTTGCTTTTTGGGTTCTTACGCGTTCTGACTGGCAGGCTGGTCTAGACTTCTTCTGCTGTTTCCATGACACCAACATTACCATCGTAGCTCCATTCCCACCACGTAGCTCCAAACCCCTGATTATTAAGCTACCCATAGTCCTCATCCCCTCCTCTGATCCTGCTGGTCAAGTGGCTTCAAGAAGACCTTTCCAAATCTGATCTAAAGTTGATTTTTTTCTTGGAAGCTGTAAGGCGTCTCAATTAGCTGTTCCTGAAGACAGACCTTTTTGACCAAAATTGACGCTGAATAAACCCTTTTAGTTGGTATCATCGAGTTATGAGGGTAATTTACTTTTGTGATCAATCTTGGGTTCCTTCCAGCCTACGTTCACATGTTAGAAGGGAGTATTATGATCTCCTACCATGGGGCACCCTGGCGTGAAATTGTATCAATTTGATTAAATGCAGGTATGATTTTTAATTAGCTCACAAAGGACGTTCTTATTTGGATAAAAGGGTTTCTTGGCATGCACCCACTCTAAACACTGATAGGATTGGGAGATATGGTTCTATACCCCTTCACCTAGCATCAGGTCCTTGGACCTCAATCTCAGTGCATTTATTGTTAGTTTTCCAACGTCATAAGTTTTTAGGCAGTCTAGGTATTGGATTGTTTCATAAAGTGTGCTATATTCATTCCCTGCATGACAGTGACTATGGCTGAGGAAATGTCGCGGATGTTTGTGTCCAACGCCTTCTCATTGTCTGGAGTTTGCAAGAGATGTTAAGTGGCAAAGGCCACAGTTTACATTGAGATTTTTGTAAAAACTCTGTGTCACATGCCTAAAATCAAGCCCTTTAAATTGCCAACATGTCATCCTTATGTAATGTCCAGACAGATATAAAAAACAGTTTATTGAAATAAAATTTCAGATGCTATGCCACTGCATCACATGACATATAAGCTGACACCCTCTGACTCAGTTTTTATATAATAAATACCTACACTAATTAACATAATTGTCTCCTATTTATGTCAATTTAGAGTCCAAACCCACCTTCACCATTTGTCTTCAAACAATCATAAACATTCCATTGGCAGACAGTTATATGGCACATATGCAAAAGGTTCTTCAATAAGCCAGAACCAGTAGACATTTAACTAAGAGCGCCAATTAGGTTGCAGTCAAGAAGCACTGCGCAGACCTGACTACCAGTTAGTGAACTTAGTGATGACGCACACAAAGAACCTTTACCTCAAAGTCTCATGTTTAAAGATTGGCTTGCAAACAGGCTGAGCCATTCATCATCAATTAAGTTTTTCAGATTATAGCTTTAAGTGTATTATAGCTATAACATTGGAAGATTTACACATCCTTCCATGCGCATTTTAACTTATTTATAAGGACATAAACAGGCAGAGGTGATATCTTTTTAAAAAGACAGGAGCAACAAAATTTGAAGTTGAGTAGATCCTAAACTCACAGCAAGTCAAGCGCATAGTACACTACCTATTTTTGTGGAAAGGGCACCTGGTTTATGAGAACAGCTGAGTCCCATCCAGCAGTTTGTGATAACAGCTTAAAGTTGAATCAGAGTTTAAGCAAAGAATATTATAGCTCTCTCACTGTTTCCGCCTAAGACAGCACCAGTTACATCCATTAAATTACCAACCCCTCATATAAACTATGCCTTGGAACAGGCCTCAGAAGGGAGAGTGGACCCTGTTATTATAGGAAAGAGTAATTTGATGTTACCAGGTTCCAGCTATCAAGCAGGATAGAATCTTTGATTTTTTTACAACTGAGAGGAGCACCATCCTAAAGGCTTTTCCACATGCTAAAATCAATCATATATGGCATACCTAGATGTAAGATAATAGCAGTAGCCCCTCCCTGTCTTCCCATGCCACTCAAAGCCCATCCTCAGATTCAGCAGCAACATTATCATTGAATTAGCAAAATTATATATGCTCACACTCCTGCAACTCTGTTCCAGATCTTAGAGGCATGATTCAAGCAGGCGCCTAAAAGTCAATTTCTCTCATCAACAAACAATTTCACCTAAAATACCTTTAATTGAAGATGTTTTAATACCTAATATAACACCAGATGAAAATATTATTGAATTGAAAGTTTTATAATGATAAGAGTTAAAATATGACCATTGATGATTAAATAAACAAAAAACAAATCCTTCTTTTGTAAAGTTAGACCTGACTCATTGATAGATAAAATTAGGCATCTAAACCACTGAGTTTAATGTTAAATTTAATATAATATACCTTGCTTTAGGATAGTGTTTGCTATTTACAGGCATCCAAAAATATAAGCTCTGCCCCCAGCCTTATTGATTATAATACTTAGACTGCTTAGAAAAGGTTGTTGAGCTATTCATTCTTAAGTTTTAATTAAATAACATAAGATTCATATTTTATCTTATAAAAAAAGTTATCTCATGTTTCCAAGTTCATTCAAGGCTTAGTGAGCTAGATTTCTTTGTATACACGCTCGTTTTGGAATCTAAGTTTGGTCGTTGCTTTATTTGTTTAGTAAGTTTAATCAAATATTCTAAGATCAGTCATTTTACATTACAACATTTTTCCAACGTAACTAATCCATAACCATATTTCACTTTTTATCAGGAACGCCTGTGCTTTGTAATCTGAAGTTGCTCTATCTGGTGGGAAGCACAAATGATGAGAGTAAAAAATTTCCTTTGCACTTTAGTTCCCAGACAGTAAATCTTTGGGTATCATAAAACTAATTATACTGGTTCCTACTATCATTTGATGACTAACTTGAAGGTTAGGATATATAGCTCTTAATAGAATGCACTATATCCTTGATCTGGTTTAGCAACTGCTTGGTCAGTTCCAAAGTTCTTTGATAACCAATAAACACTATGTCATCTTTGAGTGTGAGCTTGACTCTCACCTGATATTGGGTCATAGGTACAAACCTTTCTTGTTGTAGTATAGTATAAATTTTGGTCCAGTATTCTCATATTACTTTTTTCATAATCAGCTTTTATTCCATATGCCCTCATATAAGTGGTTCAAATGAGAAATTTACTAATATGGGTTGGGTAAAGTAATAGCAGTGGTCAATACCATTAGCAAGCTGAAACACAGAGGTATCACACTACAAACTCCTGAATTTAGTTTTATTATTTCTCACGGTACCCTATTACTTATTGTGATCAATATTTGGCACAATGCCAAGTTTCATGATTTTTTAGTGAAAACTATAATGATTGTTTCCTCACCAAATTTGATGGGTCTTACTTTGGGCATATTAACAGTTAGTTAAAATAGGTGTACTTAGAATAGTAAATATTATCTAAATTAAGGATATTCCTAAAGTGTCTGCTTATATTTAAATAAGACTTAGTTCTTAGCATGATAGATGGCTTAATCCCCTCAATGCATGGATAGGTATGTCCACGTAGACCCCACCCAACTTGGTACAATACCAGAGGTTCCCAGAATCTCCTGATGTTCTAAGATCTGAATGTGAGACTTTGCTTCTGATTATATCCTGGCATAAAGTTATTTTCTGAAAGCAATGGAGTGGGTACCTCTACCACTATCTCAGGGATCACTAAAGGGGAAACTTATGGCATAGCACCGTGGCTTTACCTTTGTAATATGTTTGATATTGCAGATTAATTGATCTTGATATTATATGGGAATATACAATAATTGGCGGAAATAATATACACTTTGCTAACCTGCATAGTCTTTTCCTGAGTCATTGTATCTTTGTTTACCACATAAATTCTGGGTTCCGCTACCATATAAGGGCACTGTTACAATCCAGGCTTTTCCAGGACGTAGCATTGCACTTGTGTTTTGTAACTATAAAGCAAAAAAAAACATCACCAATAAGGAACAATATGATTGAAACCAACTAGCGTCAATATCTGACAAATTAATAGCAGTTAAAAACTTTTGTTAGTCCGTCACAATTAAAATTAACAATAATAATCTTCAATCTCATGAAGATTAAGTAAAAAAAATTAATGACCATCATAGTATTACACCATTTGAAGGGATTCAGATGTGGTTGATTTGAAGGTTCAGGATCTACATTTGGTAAATACCCTTGGGTGGTGACCGCTTAATACTAAAAAGATTCAGGATATCTTTTAATCTGATCTCTAAAAAGTTTTTTTAACAGGTAAGTCTTGTTCAAGAATACCCACTCAGCATATTCACTACACTATTAGAAATTTTTTCCTTATAAGCACTCTTTTTTAGCACTAGTGATGTCAACCCCAAAAAAGGGGAGCCGCCACGCATTCTCTTATAAGAAGCTAGCCCTCCTACATTCTCTAGTTTTACTTTATATTTTTGAAGCAAATCTTTATCTTAATTGACCTCAGCATTTTTGTACTAAAAAATCATTGAGCAAATTAGTTGATCCAGGAATGCTGCGGCACTGTGTAAGTCCTGGGGAACACCCTTGGCTCTTGATTGGGCCATCTTCCCAATCCTGAATAAAAAGACACCAAAGAGGATGGCTGTACCCCTTGCTACTCAGGGCGATCTCGCTCATGTAGTAGATGAGCAATGGGTAACAGCTCTCCCAATTTGGATCCCACCCCCAGTACTCACACTCACCTCAGCAGAACTGTTGCAGGGAATTAGCAAAATCTGCGCCAAAATTGCTGAATTGAAATCAGTTGGATCTAATTTGAGTGGCTATCTGGCCGATGGCCAATTTTCAAATGGCTGTAAAGGCATGAAGAATGAGATATCAGCTGGATCACCTGATGGCTCCAATTTGATCAATAAGCTGGTAGAACAAACATCGGTCATCATCAATAAGGGTTTGAAGCCTTTTGTTGGTAATTTGGGTGTTGCGGCCAATGTGTTGCCATTGATTAAATGGATGGTTCAGCGACTGAGCGCGGGCGGGTTGGGCGTTCTGAACCCATTCCCAACCAAATGGACCTGTCCCTATATGGGGTGGCCTTGGGGGATTCCCATCGCTTGTCAGGCCAAATGTCATCATGCAAACTATTGGAAACGTAGCCAATCCCTGGTTTGGACGTTTGAGGTCAAACTGACAGAGACTCATCCCACCACCAAATTTTGCAATGTCAGTTCTCAAGGAACAAACCTGCCCATTCCTGAACAATTCGCTGGTTAGGTCAAAATTGCGGGACCCAATCCCATTTTATCACTACCCCAATTGACCACTATTTAATCAGTTGCACAAGCACTGAGAAAATTGTAGATCGATTTTCTACTTTTTTCAAATAAAATTTTACCAAAAAAACTAAATTTATCTATTTTCTTCCGACTGCATCCCTGATGGCATTCCCCTGGTGGCCCATTGGTCTGTTCACCAGATGGATTCTACCAGTATTCTTAGTCACTATGGCCCCCTCCATCATCAATTGGGTTTAGCAAGTCTGGTATTTTTGGCTCTATAACCCCATGATCGTTACAAACCATCAGCAATAGATGGGGACTTTGTGGCCATATGCCCACCAATTGCAAGAGAGAAACCGCTTATTTGTCACCCCAGTTGAGATGGCACCTTATGCTGAGGATCTTGTTGAGACTATCTCGGTGATCCCACCCCCTGCAGCAAGGTCCCCTGGGTTGGGAGTGGGTTCAGTGTGGTTCATTATTGGGATCATTCGCACCATGTTATTACCAACACTCCGTCATCACCCACTACCCAGCTCCATACCAAGTCGTTCAGTTGGAAATGCCTCTGGCATTCTGGCTTGCTTTTTGGGTGCTTACACATTTTGACTGTCAGGCTGGTCTAAACTTCTTCTGCCATTTCCATGACACACTGGTGCTAGTTCTGAGCCATAGCACTTTACAATCCTCTGATTGTGCATATTTTTTATAGTTAGTACAAACCCTACACGTCAAGTAAATTATATGTAGTTCCAACTCTATCTGGCGCTTTGCACAACTACAACTAGGACATGCGCGTGGGCTTGATATCCCAATAAGTTGGCACATTTCCTTATAGAAGTGAACTGTGACATCATAAGAAACTCTAAAACTTTTTCTCTGTTTTCTAACGTATTGCAAACTACTGATCCTACAAACCTCCCTAACTGGTACATCAATACCAACGCCTTGGTGATAGTAAGCATTGTAATTCCTCTTTGTGCTTTTGAAAGTTTCCCGCTTTTTTTCTCCTACTTTACAAAATCTCACATGCTGTCAACCTTCTCCCGTGGGGAACTAACCTTGCCCATCATTGGACTCTACAGATACTGACTTTCTCCACAACGCCAAGGCACAACTTAGCCTCCTGGAGCACTTTTCAAAAAATTGCAAGTGTCTCTCAAAACTTTACATGCTCAAATGGATTTTATCATCTTTTCCTTGTCCACTAATTAGGTGCATGGATAGTAAATTTTATGGCCAACCAACCAAGTTCATCTCATTATTGGATGACTACGTTGCCATTATTCACCATACAACCACCCCTGAATAGTATCTTCAGGAATCTTGTTATGCATTACTATCCCTGAAAAAAGGCACTCTCTCAGGTACTGAGACTCTGATTTGCTGCTATCAGCAACAAGCGAAGATATATGATTGGCTAATCAGGGTGTCTAGGTGGACAACTTAAGTTGCCATTTAACCTTCTTTTGAGGTTTAGAGGTTCATAGCAATTCTTAGAGGGCTGAAAATATTTCTGTTCTAATAAATTGGAATTAGACCAGAATTAGGTATAATTTTTTAAAAAATAGTTTGTTAAAAAAGAGGGTAGTGCTACTAAAACATCAAGGGAAAATCAGCAATGTGAGGAGTGATAGGAGAATACCATGTGCTAGGGTGGAGAGAAATTCAGTAATGCAAGATATGATGGCACAGTCCAGATTCAGAGTTGGAGTAGATCAGGAATCTTATTGAAGGCTTAGCATAGATAAAATAATGGTAACACAGTTAAATGGTTTCTATTGCCTGCTATTAAGAAACCAATAGGTAACAAGCCATAATATGTGGCATAAGGTGGTTTATGTGTGAATAGATGAATAAAACACTGAATACATTCTTGGGATGAATACTAAGATGATATTAACTCAGCTCAGCCATTCTTCCCTATCTCATTGTCTAGTGGAGCACTAACAGGTAATTACTCAGTGTTCATTAGGTCATAAACTCAGCTTTATTATGGGAATTTGCTTAGTTCTTAAAGTATAATTTTATTAGTGTTTTAGGGGTTAGTCCCAATATAACATTATTAGATAAATTATAATAATAATTTTGGGCCTTAATCCCAATTAAACATCGAATAGTAAGTATAAACTAATGTTGATAGCAATAATAACAAATTAACATAATGAAATAATTTGTAGCACCAAAGTTATAGCTTCACAAAAACTAATGCAAAGTTGACACTAATTGTGCCGCTCATTTCTGTTCATTGATCCAGTATTCCTGAACTCCTCTTTACCAACTTCTACATATGTCTTGGCAGACCTTAAGGCCAGAATTACTGTGTGCTACAGCAGCTACCCACCTCGTTGTCTCATTGAAAGAAGAGATATAACTGGCATATCAGGTCAAGCAAAAGATATCTTTAGCGCATACCAGAGAGGACAATCTCTAAAGACCTAGTCATAGTGATCATGGCACCCCTGCTCCAAGTGGAAGCCTATCTCACCATGTGATTTCTTTGGATGTATATTAAATGATCATCATCACTGTAAAACCTTCTTTGGTTTGAATTACATATGGAGTAGATCAACCTTACAAATTGCGCCCAGCTCCTTAACGCCTTATGAATTTAATCTAATGGGTCTTACACTTCTTCTTACCTGATTATACCATCTAAATTTAAGCATAAAGGTCTTAAAGGCAAAGTTACCATAAAAGCTGTTGAAGCACTTCTGTTAATGGTGCAGAAACAAATTTGTGGATCTTGCTCTGGTTAACTCACCTTGCTCATCTCACATTGTGGTGATGTAATAAGATGATACATCTAAGTATTTACATAGATGGGTATTATGATGGCCAGTTGCACTTTATTAAAAACATCTTAGTTTTGACGAGCAAATTCTAACCAGATATCTTTCTTACTTGATACCTTTCATGAGGTAGTGGCACAAGTACACTCCCTATTTTAATATAAGAAGTAGTTTAGTCACGCTGCACCTAGACAGCAGGTGACCCAGAGTCCTGAAATTTTGTTTAATCCCTCCATGGGCCCATTTCTGGGCGAAAAGCAAGAATTCCCTCCCATCTTTAGACTTCTTGTTAGAGTTTCAGCAATTTTTCACGCCTTTAAGCCTGATGTTCATTCTGAGTCATTTGACTCCAGACGTTTTGCATTCTTTTTCAAGTTTAGTAAGGGTGCAAAACTCCCTAATGGGTGCCATTTGTAATCTTAAAAGCCAAAGCAAAGAATTACTAGGCGTTTATGTGTAAGGTATGCTTGTGCGCAAATTAATTTGTCCCTCAAAGTCTTCTCTCATTTCACCAGTGCTTATAGATTCACAAAAGCCAGTGGTGATCTACACCCTTGTGCAGATTTTTTAAAAAATTAATGTTGTTACTGATATGAACTTTTACCTCATGCCACGTAACCCTTTCAATGATTTTCGAAAAAGGACTATATTTTTAGCCCTTAACTTTTGCAAAATTTCTTAGCCAATGTTCACAAATTTTAAGCTCATTTTGTCCATGTTTTAACACTAATAATTGATAATTTGAGATAGACTATGTAAATCTCATTTTTGGATGAATAAATGCGTTTATAGATTTACATACCCTCGTTTTTGGACGCATTTATGCATTTTTTAGATTTACATATCCCTCAGTTTTTGGACACATATATGCATTTTTAGATTCACAAAAGCCCTCATTTTGTGGACGCATATATTCGTCAAATCATTGAAAGGGTTAAGTATGATATCACTCCCATGATTTCAAAAAGTAAACTTTTTCCAAGATGGACCCATCAACGCCTTCCACAGGGCTGATTTCAAAAACATCATCAATTATAAACTCCTCAATTGTCACCATTTCGTGTTTAAATAAAATTGATACACCTCAGACTTTTCAATTAACCTGTTGTTTTCTACTCAGGATTGGCCATGTTTTTGGTGATCTTTTGGTGAAAATTCTACTTGGCATAAAATGGACAATATACTCATCTTTATCTATAAATAAACTGGATCATGCTAATGATATGAAGGTTCTTCAAGCAATCTCATAAGCTGACTTGATTTTAAAGCTCACTAGATATGAGTTTTTTAAGGACCATGTCTCATCCTTGGTAATGTCATCTATAAAAATGACATGGTTATCTGCCATGATAAGCTGTCAGCAATCAGAAACTGGGCACCTTTTGGAGGACAAAACTGAATTACACAGTTTTCTGGGCGTGGTAATCTTCCTCCATCAGTTCACAAAATATCTCTCTGTCACAGCCACGCTTAACTCATCTCTCAAGACAGCTAACTTTCGCTTGGGGTGGTGCAGAAGAGGTAGCGTTCAAAGCAGTCAAAGAAGGTATGCTAATTGCCCCTACCTTGGCCCACTCTCGTCCAGATCGCCTATATATTGTTGAAATGGACGCCTCTAACTTTGCTTTGAGAGCTTTTATCTTAAATAAAGTTGAGGATTATTTAGGTAGTTCTGTTTGTTTTTCAGGTGCAAGGTGATCCCCACAGAGACAAACTACTCTTTGTATGACAAGGAGCTCCTTGCCAATATTGCCAACTTAACAAACGAAAGCACCACCTGCTATACATATATCAACCCTTTATCATCTGGAAAACCATTACGCTCCTGGTTCCACAAGAGCACTCATAAGATGAATCAACTCCAAGCCTTCTGGCACCAAGAACTCATCCAGTAAAGCTTCACAAGCGAGTAAAAGCCTGAAATAGTCAACGTGTTCCTAGATCTCCCCAGACATGCCCCAAATAGCTTTTTCTAGCTTTGGAATTGGATTATAAGACTATGACAATGTTTCCCACAATCTTTTCTTCTTATTTATTTCCCACTAAATATTCTTGCATAGAGGTTTGTAGGGCCCAAGGTCGCGCTACAAATGAAAAAGTAGCCCATGAGCTTGATCAAACGGCTTAATCCATGACTAAGAATAAAGGCTTTAGTAAAGGATTATCTCTCTTAGTATTTGAAGCTTTCCAGATCCAAACTTTTGCGTTTCAAGCCTCAGGGCAAGTTAATAAATCTCTAGAGCCCTATCAGACCTTAAATTTTTAGAAGTTTATTTTTCATCGCCTCTTTGCCATTGCTGCGTGGGTTTGATGCAATCATGGAGTTAATGTATTGTAAACTAATTAATTAATGTTCATACCCTGCACTTCACATACATCACAAAGAAACAACTTATATGTTTATCAATGAGATTTTCTCAAGACATGGACTACCAAAAATCGTTTCAGCCCATGGCGCCAATTTACCCCGCTTAGCGCCCATCTTAATGTTGCATTCCCTGCTTTAAGATGCTTGCGGTGCTTTTTGCACATGATTTGAACAAACTAGCAGGGGTAGGAGTATCAAGACTCTCTGCTGCTGTTATAAATTTGGGGAGTTTTAATAGCATTTGTGAATTAAAATTAAAAAACTCTAGTAAAAATAAGATGTTGGTTGTATAAGGTTCCCATTAAATTCAGTGAGGGGCCAATAAGTGAACCCTATTATGATATTACTGCTAAGTTTTTAAAGCAACTGGAGGCTCAAGTGAGAGGTTCATGAATTTTATAGGCTTCTAGTAGCCTAATTAGGAAATATGGGTTTTCGACCTATTGATGCTCTTGAGATCAACTTGCTTCAACTGGATGCCTAACGGTGGGTCAATATCAGGTAAATTGACATGCGATGCAAAGATTTTATATATTAAAAAATTATATTGCATGAAATTATTTGCACCTTATGGGACTTCCTCAAAGTATATAAAAGGATTGTTATGCGTAGGTGTTTGAAGTAAATTAGAAGTGGTCTGTGGAGGCACCTCCAATTAATTCATATAGTTTCGCCACATAGTCAGTGCAATTTAACTAACCAAACTCAAGCTATTTTGCTGAAAAGTATTTGCAAAAGTGTTACCCTGATTTGAGGGGTTCCACCAAGAGTGGCCATGGTCTTTTGGTCGATATTACTATTATTATCACCCAAAACACTCTACTCATAGTATTGGACTTATAATTGTCTGACATTACCACCTTCAGGAGTGTTAGGAGGAGAATAAAGGTGCAAGAATCATTCAAGGACTCGGTTTACAGTACCTCCTGTAGCAAGGGACTTAATAGAGTACTCATTATCTCATTTATAAGTGACTACAAAAGGCCCTTCTCAAATAGACCTAAGCTTCTCACTTCTGGTAGTGATATGATTGCGGTAGTACAACACCAGTCTGACACTTGAAAGGAAGGAAGGGGCTTTCTATGCTCATTTGTGGCTACCCCTTATTTGGTGACTGTTTTAGCTAGGTTAGTCATGGCCTTAGACTGCAGATGAATGATGTGTTGTGCTAATCTTTTCAAGGCTTTTTAGGATCATCAGTCCTACTAGAGAATACGTCTTTTTCTAGAAGGGCTGGTACTCATGGTTCCTGATCATATAATATGCGGAAGGGAGACATTTTAAGTATTTGATGGTAGCTGATATGGTAGGTCATGAAAATACTAGGTAATAATTGATCCCAGTGCTTGGGACCTGAGCTGGCCATCTTCTATAATATGGAAACCAGGGTTCCATTTGCTCTTTCCACAATCCATTCGTGAAAGGGCTGTAAGGGAATGAGAAAAGTTGCTGCGTTTCCATGGAAGTAGCTAAAAGCTTCACCACCTGCAAGGTGAAATTCTTCCCATTGTCACAAAGCAGGACCTGGTGACAACCATGCAGGGTGAAAATATGTTTATGTAGGAAGGTGGCAGTAGCTTTGGCGGTCTGGGAAGGAAGCGCAACCACTTCAACCCATTTTGTGAAGTGATCAATACCTACCAGGATATTGATTTCCCTCATTAGTCTGGAATAGAGGGCTAACCACATCAAGACTTATTGTGCGGAAAGGCTGTTGAGGGTGGTATGTTGATATTGGTACTTGGACTTAAGGCAGACTTCTTTTACAAGCCAGGAAGGCAATCAGACTTCAGGTAAGGTTACTATAATGCCCTCCAAGTAGTAACGTTCTTTAATACTCTTGGGTTTTTCTTATACTGACATTTCCCAGTATAGATTGAGACTCCAGGATCACCAGTACTCGCTCTCATGGCCGAAGATATGGCAACCAGTTTATTCCTACTTCCTTATTTAGCTTTTTACTTTCTATTTTGGTTTTTTTGGAATGCTGAGCTAGCATCTTTTGTACAGGTTCGTCCTCATTAGTCCAAACATCAGGAGTCATTAGGGGGTCATGTAAATCTCTCAGACTCAATATTGTCTAAGCGAAGGACGTGCAACTGCGTCAACCCATCAACGTTCATAATGGCGAGTTACCGCCTGATGCTCAAAATTCATGTCATAATGCTGGAGCTTTAAAGCCAAGCGAGCCAACCGTCCTGTGGGGTACTTCATATTCTATAGCCACATTAAGGATACATGGTCAGTAACCACTTTGAAGGAAGTCCCATATAAAAAAGGGCGGTAGAACTTCACAGTGAGTAGGAAAGCAAGACACCTTCTCATTTATGCTTTAGTTACATCTAGCCTTTGAGAGCATCTTGCTGAAGTATAAATCGGGATGATCAACCCCGTGCTCATTCAGGTGAGCCAAGATAGCTTCAACAGCATAATCAGAGGCATCTGTGGACAACTGAAAGTCATTCCAGAGTCAGGGTGGCGGAGGATTAGCCTTCTTTGCAATAGCTCCTTCAAAGTTTCAAAAGCGGCCTTTTTTTCAGCACCCCAATGGAAAGGATTGTTCTTAGCCAAGAGGCGGACAAGGAGCTCACTGATCTGGTAAAACTTGTGGATGAACAGATGGTAATACCCCATCATGCCCACAAATACCTATAAGTCCCACAGATTCTTAGGGGGAGGCATTTTTGCTATTACTTCAACCATATCATGTAGGGGTTGGATTCCTTCCTGAGAGATGGCGTGTCCAAGGAAGAATAATTTCTTCTGGAAAAAGGTGCACTTGGAGGGTTTTAATCTTATATTGGACTCTTGTAGGAGCTGAAAAACTTTCTTAAGGTGAGTGAGATGTTCATTAAAAGTCTTAAATAACATAATGATTTCATTGAGATAAGCGATGATGCAACTTAACTTCAGGTCCTGCAAGATATGGTCCATAGCTCTCTGGAAAGTTGCAGGTGTGTTGCACATCCCTTGAGGTAGTTGAGTTGGTTGGAAGAGATCATCACTGCAAATAAGAGCGCATTTCTGATCTCGGGGGAAGGTCCATTTGCCAATAACCACTAGCCAAGTCTATGGCGGAAAAGAAGTTAAAGCTGGAGTGTTGGGCTAGAGAATCATCAATGTGGGGGATAGGATAGCTATCATTTTTTGAGGTTTTTAATTTGCGGTATTCTAAACACCCCTGACCTCCATTCTCTTTTTATTAACAAAGGTAAAGAAGACCAAGGAAATTGAGAGAGCACCAGCAACTCAGCATTCAGCAACTGTTTGAGCTCTGTTTGCTTCTGTAGATCTTCCACTTTTGACTTGCAATAGGGTTTAGATCAGATAGGGCAAGCATCTCCAACGTCAATGGTATGAGTCCAGCCCTTCATATGTCCATAGTCAGTATCAGATTTAAAGAAGATGTCGTTATAGGAGTCCAATAAACTATGGACTTAATTAAGCTCTGCAGGGGTTAGATCATTAGAGATATGAACAGTGGGCTGAGTACATAACGATTGATCATCAAATAGCCCATATCTCCATAGACCTGATAAAGTGAACTTGTTGGACGTCTAAAATGGAAATTAGTAGGCTTCTCCTATCTTTGATGCTCCTTGAAGATCATGTTCTTCTTGGTGAGATTCCCAGCATAAGATCGATTTGTCACTAATAGGCTGGGTCTAGCACGCCTGTTTAGACTCTAGGCTCAAGAGGGCTAACTCCGTCAATGCTTATTAGATGCAATAAGCAATTGGGTGGAATTTGTAAGACAATCTTAGTGACAACTAGCCTTTGTTCACCCGCCTTAATTAAAACCTTTAAAAGCATAAAAAGGGATTCCCTCTAGAGCATCCACTGATGGAGGCAACAACTTGGTGTTGCATCCTGCCGTCGTGTAGTGTAGGGATATGGTGGAGGAGGAGTACTCAATGGTGCAGGCGTATTCCTTTTAATTAAGCTCATTTTTGGCCAGAATTAGGGGACTACGTAGTTAAGCAGGGAGAGATACACATCTTCAAGTTAATGTCCCTTCATAATCAAGCATAAACTGTGTACAAATGAGTAGATCAACGTATAATCAGCCAAGGCCACCACTGGTGCTGAAAAAATGAGCTTCCTAAAACGGATGGGAAAAAAATAGTAGGCACCAATAGCACACGTGCTGGAGGGACCAACAGTATAAAATCTAGGGTGTAGTCGCTGTCAGTGGCTAGCCTAATCTTTTTCAGGAGTTTTGATGACACAACGTTCATTAGGGATCCAGTGTCCAGGATAGCTGTGATTTGTACTCCGTTGATGAAGACCTCCACTTTTGTTAAGGTTTCACCCAAATTGGGGGAAAGAACTAGGACTTCCTTTAGCCGGAGAGTGGAAAGTAGTCTGTTAGCAGTTTCAGGGCAAATTTCCTGGATAAACTGCAAGGTGTGAACACACTGGATATATCGGTTTAACATAGCAACAAGCTGGTAAGCATCACAGACAGTATCAATAACTTTAAAACCTCTTAGTACTGATGGAGATGCGTTTGGAAGGGTATTCTAGCTGTGTCCATCCTTTCTGCGTTCAAACTGTTGAATACCTCCACTTCAATGGGAGCACCTAAAACATAGTAACCGCCATCTTCACAACCCCCTTCATATACAACATCAGAGGGGTTATCAATGCACGTCAGGTATCCCATAGGTGGTAAAGTAGGTTCAGGGCTTCCCTTATGGCCGGATAGGTCCTGGTATTTTTCTCCACCTCTTTACCCTTTTGAGGACGCGTTTTATTGTGACGGTTTTTATTTTAGCATCTGCAGTAGCAGGTTTTCCTGCCCCATGGCCTTAGGTTTTGAATGAGGGCCAACCAGAGGAGAGGATTAAGAGGGTAGAGACAGTGTCTTGACAAGACGAACAAATAATCCACCCTAGGAGACCGCTCTGAAGAAGGAGGAGGGCAAGGCAAAGGGATGACTGCCTTTGTAAGCTGGCTTTTATGAGCTGAAGATGGAGGGGAGCACTGACCTGTCTCTGCCATTATCCTCTGGCTATAATCACATTATTGAGAAGCATTTTGTGGCTGAAGCTCCACCGGAGCAGGTTTTCAAAGGGAGACAGCTGTAAAAGAGGCTATAGGGGTCAAAGTAGATGCTTGCTTTAGAGCTCCTTGTGTAGGGTCAAGTTCATAGATGACATCCACCACTAGCAAGGCTTCCTTGATATCACGCAGATTTTTGTGATAGCGCTTAATTGAAGTTATATGCATTGCAAGAAGGGATGGGATGCTAATCCGGCCAAGATAGCTGCAACGGCATCATTCAGTGATAGCATTTTAGAAAGAAGTAAAGGTTGAGCTTTACTATAGAATTTCTTAACAAAAGAGGGTTCAATTCTCCCTCCTGCAGACTAATGCACATAAAGACCTGTTTTTTAAACTCTGGTTGGAGCCAAATTTTTCAATAAGTGCTTGGTTAAAATCCGCCCTGGTGCTAAGGTTGGCCATGCTGAAATCCTTTATCTCTTGAGCCATACAACTCACTCAGGGAAGAATATTTTTGGTCTTTTGATGGCCAGTTGCCCCTTCCATAGCAGATTCATAAGAAAAGAGGAGGGAGGCTATATTGCCCTCACCAGGTGTAAACTTGTCTCTGAAAGGGGGTTTGCAAATAATAAGGGAGGCCTGATAAGGGCCTTGTGAAGAGTGCTGCTCAAACCTTTTGAGGCGAGACAAAGCACTGGATAGTTGTTGGTCTAAAGCATCTAGCCTTGGTTTTGATAAAGTTTCCATATTAAAACAGGTAATTTGTGGTGTACAGGGTCCCCTGTAGTGAGCACCACTTGTTGGAATTCAGCTGTTTTAGATGCTCGCTGGTGCTTTGCATTCTGAATTTCAACAATATGTGCAGGAGAAATTCAATATCTACTGCTAAAATAACTACCTTTTAGGGGACTTTTCTGCCCATTTATATAAAAATATTAAAATCCCTAATAATACTAAAAATCTGTTTTCATGTATTTTATTAGTTGCGGCAAGAGAGTTAAAAGCGGACCCTATTATGATCTTGCTGCTTAGTATTTAAAATAACTTGAGACCTGAAACAAGATAGGCATAGATTCATTATTGGCTTTGAGCCTATATAGGAAACATGGGTTTAATCTATTGGATCTCTCAAATCTCGTTTCACTATAAAGGAATGGCCAATGGAGGGTCAAGAGTAGGTAGGACAAGTTCATGTTGTAAAGTTTTGATATATTTGAGCCAATAACCGTGGGGGAAAAAGTTGTACCTTGTGGGAACTCCCTATAAGCCTATAAAAGGGGGTGGTCTCCGCTTAGGTGTTTTAAGTACATTATAAGTGGGCCAGAGAGAAACCTCCAATGGACTCCCCTGATTTCGCCGCATAGTCGGTGCAGTTCAACTACCCAAACTTGAGCTATTTGGCTGAGAAGTATTTACATATGTGGTACCCCAATTTGAGGGGTTCCACTAAGAATCGGACAGGGTCTTTTGGCCAATATTATCATAAATATCACTTAAAACACTCTTCTCACAATATTGGACCTTCAATTGTTTAACACCTTATTCAAGTGTGAGGCCAACCAATATATGCAATGGTCTCTACTAAATCAGCTTTCATTTCCGCTCCCAAATCTTCTAGAGATTTTACTCCTTATGATCTGCTAATAACCTGTAAATAGAGATTTCTGAAACTGATGTTGACTTTTCAAGTTGTCCACACGTTGTGGTGTCCTGTTTAAAATTTTGTAGCATCTTGGAGATTATCTGTTCAATGTTGGTATCAATTTCAGAAGTTTTATTGACAGGTAAATATAGGACAATCATGAAAATATTAGTGTAAATTTTGATAAAGAAGTTTGGGACTGATCCAGCAGAAAGTCTTATAAATTTGTCTTGTGATATCAAAACTGGTTCTGGGGAGCTGGCCATCCAGTCAAAGAGCAGATAGGAACTAATATGCTAGATATAAAACGTTTTATTTTACTCACTGTGGTGTCTTTTTCTTTCCACTCAACATCAACTTTGAGTTATTTTATAAAAAACAAGTCAATTTTCCACCTCCGCCTCAATGCACCAATCTCCAACTTTATGTCCTCATGTCCACCACCTGCTGCCCCAGCATGAGGCAATGGTGCTCCACCCGCTAGAGTACACTTCCTAGCAGGCAAACGCATACTGACTGGCTTGTCCAATCCGCCAAATACATCCAGCCGCTATGTCCCCCCAAAGGACTTAGCACTCCACCTTGCACGAGCCCATCCAACATGCCCCCACCCCTAGCCCTACCCCAATCCAATATTTACTTTTGCCTCCACATCGAATATGGACATCTCTTCCTGTATGCTGACAAAGCGATAATTGAGCTGGCAATGGCCACCTTTGCGCCAGCAGGGTTTATTGACTTACACCCATATAAGGGCTATTCAATATTGAATTCCCCACCAAATAGGATGCAGCCGCTGCAGCAGCTACACAATTAATTTATAAGATATACCCCCATTACTACCACCTGAACACGCCTCCCAGATGATACCACACTTATGGCAACCTTTTCAAATCTCCCCTCACACCTTCCCCCTCAAACACTTTATGAGGAGTTGATGTTGGGGTTGTCCATGTATGGCAAAAACCCTATCCGCCAATTCATTGTCTCAAGTGGTGCTGAACGCCTCACAGCACCTAGGGCAATGACCACCATTACCCCCCCCCCAGCTGAACATGGCTCAGCACATCCCACCACATGCCTACATCCCATCTGCACCTGACCATTTCCTTTGGGCCCACACCAACAACGGTCACACAATTTGACCCCTCTGCTATGAATTGGACCACACCAAAAAGATATGTCAATATAAATCACATCCTGCAAACATGGCCAACTCCACCCATGAGGCAATACTAATTGAGTTCAAGTGGGGATTTTGGCTGCCCCCACCCCTCAGGCCATGCACTCAAATCAGAAGCAAGCTCTAGCACCTCAAACCCAAGCTGACCAATGCACACCCATACCAACCAATCAGGTACATGATTGGATCACTGTTTAATCCAGAAAATCTCCCGCCCCAAAGCCTACTAAACCAAAATCACCTACCCACATATCTTCCCAAATCAACCAAAATCCCTGGAAATTATCAGAGGAAGTAATTGAATCTGGGGAAATGGTCCCACCACCGAGCTATCCAATTTAATTAACACCTTATGTGAGACAGACTATGATACCCCACCTCAACCAAATGATATGTCCCCAAACCCAAAACTTTTTTCCAAAGTGGCCACCAGCTTGCTGTGTTCAAGGTGGCTGCACCCAATAACTCCCATTATCAAATACTGTGTGCAAAATCTTTTACAGAATTTAAAAAGGGCTGCACACCCCTTGTTCCCCCCCGTTTACCTTCCTACCACAAAAGAGGATTTCCAACGCCTCCACAAAGCTTTCACCACTTCTGTAAAGCATGTCGCTAATCTGGCAGATTTTTACTCATCCAAACGCACCACAAGATCAAATACTACGAATTTAAAACAATTTCTTGACGCCCACACCCAGGTCAAGAACCACATTATTAAACTCATAGAGGCTTTAATACAGGCCCAAATTGTTGATCTAAACAACTATCTACCCCACCTCGACCCTCATCCCATGGATGCCCCAACCCCCTTTACTCTCAGCATTGATCCGCCTCTACAATGCTGAGCCTGATGATGATCATCCCGATCCCCCCTCCCCCTCCACCATAAAGGGATAAGCGGCTCACCGCTATGCCAAATGGTAGGTAATTTTCTCATCTCATTTTGTGCCTTGCTGCCCTAAAGGACGGTCGATTCATCTTCTATTTTTCAGTTGGTTTAATTTTGTGGTTTCAGTTTCAGTATTGTCTGTCCCCTGGTCAGCTTGACTCAGTTAAATAAATAAAATTGACTCACTGTGGTGTATGTCAGTGGTGGAATCTTGTAAATTATTTTTAGTTATTTCCATAATAGCTAGAGCTTAAGAATTTGTCACACTTATGTATCTCTGATGACAATACAATTATTTATAAAAAAGTATATAGTCAATGTCAGGATTCCCATCCAAATTGGAAATTAAGATATGTCAGCCAAAGGGAATTGATTCCAATCTGACCATATAGCTTTAACATTTATTGGGGATAATCCCCAACGAAATTTAAGGGATCTCAAAGTTTGGGATCAACCACAAATTATGTAGTTGACTATTGCTCTCTTGGAGCTTCCTAACCTCAGGGTTTAAACCTGATCCATGCGGTGAGAGAATCCTATTTTGACCAAGATGACTAGCCTGCTGCAGAATCTTCAATTTGTGATACTTATAGACCTTATATTGGACTGCTTGGAGATTTACCAAAAACCCTCTTTGATCTCCATTATATTGCGAATTCAAGCAAATAAAAATTACTCTCTTCTTTTCCATTTTAAGTCAAATTAGCCTACCTTTTTTAACTTAGGGACTAGCTTATATATACTAATTGCCACTACAGATATAGTATCTGCAGTAAAGTCTCTTGGCCAAGAAAAGCAAAAGGTATATTCAACACCCAGGAGCTTTGGGTCCCCTGGCCTCAAAAATTAAGGGATACGTGGTATCAACCCCATGGTCCCAACAAACAAAATAAAAAGTATCATATGCAATAAGTATTATCATATGTGTTTTTATTGGTAGTCAAGATATTGCTACAATACGCAGTTAAATACTTAAAGAAGGAATCCAGCTGATTTCTGCTTGCTGGTGCTTTATGCCGATGGATTCCACAAAATTTATTAAAATTAAAAATAAAGCACTAATAAAAAACTTGAATATTATAAATCTTATTAGAAGTGTGGGAAAAGGAAGAAAATGGCCCCTATTGGTATCTGAGTGATCAGTGTTTACACTGTAATGAGGGTCAAAGGATTCAGTAACAAGTTTGGAATGGCTTGTTGCATTTTGAATAAGAAATATGCGCATTAATCCTATTGAAGCTCAGAATACTCGCTTCACTTTTGCTGAACAATGGATGGGGAGTTAACTTTTGGCAATATGTACCCATGAGGTAATAATTTAATGAGGTTCAATCAATCCCCATCAGAGGAAATTACTTTTCCTTGGGGGACAACGCCACGCTTATAAAAGTGGGTGGCCCCACGTCAGTGCTTGAATGGACCTGGTTTCAGCTGGGGTACCATCCAATGGACACCCCAGGGTCTGCTGCATGGTCAGAATAATCTGACTGACTGGTCTCGTTTTTATTGCCTATGGAATATCTGAAATAATGTTACCCTGATTTTTGGGGTTCCACCAAGAATTGGCCAGGGTCTTTTGGCCAATATAATTATTAGTATCATTTAAATCCTTAGTGTCAGTGGCGCAAACTTGCAATTGGCTGACATTTTCCCTTTTCAGCTGATTTCAACCTGAATTATCCTTATTTTGCACCTGGGAGGGCAAATGTCTAACACTTGATTGATTTGATAGTTTTAATGGTTTTATAAGCGGTTGATAGTTTAAGACTTATTAGTAAGCTTGAAGGGTTTAGTTATTGGTTATTGATTGGTTAATTCAAATAATTATATGGTTTTAGTAAGTTGTTGGTGGTTTTTAATCTTTGGTTTATTTAGGAGTTTAAGAACGTTTTTTCAGTCTTTTCTTGGGTATAAAATCTTTTTAGATTGTAGTTTTAAATTAAACTCTTTAGGCAGGCAAAGGTGATAAATATATTTGTGAGCTGATTGAAATTGAATTGCTGCAGATTAGGTTCATCTAGTAATTATAAAGTGCTTGGGATCAGACCTAAAAAGGTTGGCGATATATAGTATGCTTATCAGTGGAATCCGATCTGTCAGTTAAAATTAATAATTGGGATGAAGCTAAAGTGAATAAATGTTAAGATTGGACGAGAGAGAAATCTGGCGATATATCTGATGGAAGATTGATAAGATTAATTTGGTGTAAACATATATACAGGACAAGGGTGCAGCGGATTATCAATTGGTGGGATTTGGGCCTAAAATGGTTGGCATATTAATGATTGCAATTATTGGGAAAGGGGAGTGGTGATATTTATGAAGCACTTTAAGACTATGGCTGAAGTCAATATCTGAAGTTTTATTAAAACCCCGTTCACAATATGTCCCCCACTTGACTAAAAATAGGGATTGATAAACTGGCTACAGCTGATGGTAGTGTTATTGATGGAGGTTGGCGCCTCAGAATGTAGAGAGATTTATGTTTGGGTAAAACTTGTTAGATCCTTGAAAGGCTCCTTCCATTAGGCACCTCATCCCCCAGGGGACCATGATCATCGTTGCAGAGCACTGAACCTCCCAAGGGTAAGCATAGTAATGATGTCTTCATTTTCTAATTCCTCCCTGAGTACTCAATTCATCAGCTATTATATTTAAGTAGTTAGCGTAGAAGGGTTTTTGGGTGGATGAGTCCGCAAAGCACTTGTGGGGAACCCTAAAATGGTGAGCTCATCATTGTCATGTTTTACTTTGGTAGGTAGGGGGATCTTCTGGCAGTAAGTCTCCTGAGGCTTTTCCAGAATAGAGAAGAATGGCTGCCACGCCACTTCTAGGGCTTTGTATGCAGTAAATAACTTTTGCTCCCCCTCCTCACTGCCATCTTACTCAAAGAGATGTCAAACAGCATCATCGGCATACTCAATTTCTAGCTCAATCTCCCTTCTGTAGATGTCCATAACCTACATCCGCTCCCCTCTACAGTTCCCCTTTCTTAATTTGAACCTAGCTAGTCAGATCATGGCACAGCACTGTTGAACCATGACCTGCTTGACATCATCACAACTCTGGTATTGTTAAGTACCTCCTCATATTTAGCCCACAATCCACTAACGTTTTGCTCATGTCGTCCTCTTCTCTTTTGGTGGTTTCATCAGCAGTGCACCCCTGTAGTGAGCACCAAATGTTGCAATTTTGGGTGTAACTGGGCGAGATTGTGTTGGTGAAATTTGGCGCTAGAAATAGGATATACTGTATGAAGGCTGTATATCTCAAAAAAAGAAAAGCAGCTAATTAGCCTTTATTAAAGTAATTCCTCATTTCCGCTGTAGTCTTGAGGCATACTGCCAGAGAGAATTGATCTGGAATAAAGGTGAGTCCACAGCTCTTTAGGACTAAAAAATTTCAGTTGGTTCGTTTCCACGTTGCTTTCTTTATTCATGTGTAAGATTAACCATACTTTACCCTGGCCTCTAGTTAGCCAGCTTTTTTGCTCTTAAATCTTCTAGAGTTTCCTCCTAATGGTCTGCTAATACCCTGTAGATAAAGCACTCTGAAGTCTGACGTTGACTTTCCAAGTTGGGCACATCTTGTGGTGTTCTGTTAACCTTAGTAGCATCTTGGCAATTATTTGTCCAACGTCTGTATCAATTTCAGAAGTTTGATAGATATGTAAGTTCCATACAATTCTGATGAAATCATTTATGTAAATTTGATTTGAGAAATTTGGACTGATCCGGCAGAAACACTTGTAAATTTGACTTATGAGAACAGAACTGAGTTTTGGGGAATTAGCCATCCAGTCAAAGAGCAATTATAAATTAATCAATTATATTTTAGATTTTAGTTTTAAATTGAACGCTTTAATTTTGGACAGGCAAAAGAAATAGCAAATATATATTGGAGAGCTGATTAAAATTAAATCACTGCAAATTAAGATTATCTTGTAATTATTAAGTGCTTAGGATCAACCCCAAAATGGTTAATGATATAGAGGATGGAAGATTAATGGAAATTGATCTGCCAGTAAATATTGATAATTGGGATAAGGTTACAGAGAATATTTGTTGAGATTGGGCAAGAGAGATTCGGGTGAAATATTTGATGGAAGATTGATAAGAATTAACTTGGTTTAAACTGTTAATAAGGACAAGGGTGAAGCAGATAATTAGTTGCTGGAATTTGAGCCTAAAAAGGTTAGTATAATAATAATGGTGATATTTGGGACTAGGGTAATGGTGAGATTTATAGGGCATTAGGGATTATGGCCGGAAGTTGATATCTGATGTTTGGTCAAAGCCTCGAATTGCAATAGTTAGTTCCAAAAAAAGAGAAATCAATCCTTGGACTACCTATAGGGTGAAGTTTAGTCCATTGTTCAAAAGTAGAGTTTGTGAGCATTAAAACTGAAAAAAATGAATCAAATTTTTTATAGAGCTGTGGCTTTTGCAGTGGCATCTGGAGCGGAAATAGCTTTTACCCATTTGATCAAATAGTCAACAAATAATAGGTTATACTTGTGATCATGTAAACCAGTGGGAAAAAATCCTACCACATCAATGGTAATGTCATTTAATGGATTCAACAGAGCCACAACTGAATGTTGGCACTGAGGGCTAACCTAGAATGAGTAGGCCAAGTCAAACAAGCCTTAACCCCTCTTTGCTGGTCTTGACCATCTGGTCTCGATAGAATCTTTACTTTAACCATTATTAAGTATTTTTACTGATCCATGTCTCATGGTTAAGTGTCCCTCAAGGATATAAAACAGTTTGGGACGAATGGCATATATAAAAAAGCCATTTCTTGTTGATCCTTAAAAAACATTCCTTCTTTAAACTGAAAGTCCTGGGTCATTTTCCATTACTTGGTTTAGTTCTTGGGGGTTTTTGACTTCCATCATTCAGTTAGCCAACAAGATCATATAGTCGTTCTTCTTCAGGGGCAAATGTGTCCAGCACCAGCATCTATAAAAGACCTTTGACATTTGTTGGATGGCTTCTGTGCAAAGGACAATGATAAAATTTTAGTTCTTTAATCTTAACGTTCACCTCACTAACTGGCTGTCCAAGTCCTTCATTTTCTTTCAGCATCAGAGTTAGGCATGGTCTATGATAATAGTGAAATGGGTTCCATATAAGTAGGGCGAGATTCTTGATTGCCAATAAAGCAAGCAGCCACTCACTTAGTAACACAAGATTTTGTTTTGGCTTTTCTCAGGGTCTTGTTAAAAAATGCCTCTGAATGGTTGACTTGATCTTCATGTTGATCTAAGATAGTCCCAACTGCAATGTCACTAGCATTGGTGAATAGTAAGAATAGATTATCAAAATGTAGATGAAACAAAGTAGTTTTAGTAAAAAGGGAAGTACTCAGCGTATTAAAATCCCATTCTTGTGTGGGACTCCACACAAAGCACATTCTATTGTAGAAGGTAGACATGAGGTTTGGCTAGGTCTGTGAACCAAGGTATAAATTGAGTATAATAACCCACCATGCCAAGGAATACTTAATAATCTGAGGCTTTAAAGAGTAATGTCTTCTTATTGGCACCGACTTTATCTGGGATGGGTTGTATTTCATGTCTGGAGACCTTGTGTTTGAGTAATACTATTACAAATTGGAAGAAAGAGCACTTTAAAACTTGAGCTTTTTGGATTCCTTTCCTAAGATGACTAAAGATTTTCTGAAATGTTCCATGTAGCTATTGAAGGTTTGCAAGAATAAAGTAATATCATTGAGATATATAAGGACACAGGATAGCTTCAAATCTCCCAGAATCCTGTCCATGACACGTAAAAGGTGGCAGGCGCGTTGCAAAGGCCCTGGGGAATCATGGTTGTCTTGAATAGTCCTTCATTGGCTATTAGAGTGCATTCAGATCAATAATCAGGTGCTAAATCTACTTTCCAGTATCCGTTATGATCCATAGTGGAAAGATATATTGACCTGGAAAGAAAGTGGAGAGTGTTATCAATTCTGGATAAAGGGTACCTATACTTTTTTGGTAATGGAGTTAAGCCTTTGATAGTCCATCACAACTCGATGACTACCATCCTTCTTCCATACTAAAAAGAGATGAGGCCCAAGGGCTATGAGAAGGCACCAGTAACCCAGCTCTAAGTAGCTGCTTAGTTTTAACAGCCACCTGATCTTCTTCAGCCTTACTTTTTTGGTAGTGTCAGGATTGGATGAGTTAAGCATCCCCAGTCTCAACATGATGTATAAAACCATTCAATTTTCTGAAATTATATGTAAATATTGAATATAAGTTGGAGTATTCTTCTAGTAATTGCTCAACTCAACTCCGTTGCTTGCTGGTGAGCTCTCATCCAATAAAGATATCAATAAGAGCTACCAATGAGGCCCATTATAGCTCAAAATCTATTAGATTTTAAAGTTACAAAAGTTGACAATGGCCTCTACATAAAGTAGGAGAACTTAAGCTTCTGAAGTAATAGGACCACTATCCTAGGTTTGTCAATGAGGGTGGCCGGTAGCGCCAATATGGATTCAGCATAAGCAGGATCTAAAAATTCCTGGGAAGCTCAGGATCTCCTTGATGGATGGGTTATCCATGCCTCATATTTCAAGAAATTTGCTGTAACTTTCGCCTAGACTCATCTTACAACTGCACAGGTAAATTACTTTTATACTAAGTAAAGGGAACTGTATGAAGACAATAACCCTAAAGTAAAATGATAGATACTCTTATCTAAGGTTTTATATTTTATCATAAGCAATCTCATCAAAAGAAAGGGACTCTTCAATTTTACACTCCCTTCATAATTTACTACACAGTAGAGTACCAAACAGCGCATAATTATTCTGGAAAATGATAGAAATCATTGTCTTTGATCTTTAAGGAAAATTCCCTGAACATTTTTTATGACAGCATAGAGACAGAGAAAATATAATAGTGATAAAATGGATTCATTATGATGATGTAAAGCCTCATAGACATATAATAAATGAATTAAGGAATATTTTCAGTGGAGTGTGAAGGAATCAAACCTCAGTATATCTTCAGCATGGCCGAGGGAAAACAGTGGTAATTCAATACTAACAATTAATAGTTGATTTAAAAACTTGGGCTCAAAGGGAAAATAATCTGCTGTAACCTAAACCAGCGGATTGACATTAGCATAGAGGTAATCATTGTTACTTAATAAGCAGATGGACGTCAGTGTCAAGCCCTGATGAATCAAAGCCTTTATCTAAAAATAATAAAAAAGGTAATCTAGTCTGAATAGTTGGTGTCATCGTTACAGTTCTCTAGAATGTCGTTAAGGTATAAAGGTGGCTTGAAGCTACAAATTCGCAAAAAGGCTAAGATGGAAACAGAAAATGGGTTAAAATACTGAATTTTTTATTAGTTTAAAAGGTATTAGTATTTATAGGGTGAGTGGGTCATGGTGCCTTGAGAATCATTGCAGCCCCATCCATTCAGGATCTTTCCTGGTCTTCCAGATTGACCGCCTCATGGGCATCCTCAATGTGTTTCACCACCCACCTGACTGAGTCAGTAGAAAAGCCGCCCCACATGACTCAGGAATTAGTGAGGAGAATCCTGAAGTCATTTTTGTTTGGATAGGTTTGGGAGATGATTCATTACAGCTCAATTCAGAAGTAGGGAATTTTAATTGTTTGTTATCTTAAATCCTGACAATGCCCCCCTCAAAATCCTGTCAGAGAGGGGGTATATAGCCAAATTAAATTGCCATGCACCCAGTTGACCATGGTCCCCTAGTTGACATTGGCAATAGAGTACTCAGACTAAACCTTATGAATGACCTTATAGGGTCCAGACCAAAGAACGTCCATCTTATTTTGTCAATCTCCAAGTTGATGGTGATAGAAGAGAACAAGGTCACCTAATTGAAAGGTTGGTAAGGAGGGTTAGCCGAGATTAAATTGGGATGTCTCTCTTCCAGTAGTGTTGATGATGCCTTGTGTGGCTAGGGCTTGAATATACACATTCTTTGGCTAAGGCCCACATATTTAATTTGGTGTTCTCAGTTGTGGAGGTCTTGAGAAATGGCTGGATGCTACTTGGTAGCTGAGGTGCACGCCCATATAGGGCTTCAAAAGGGGACATCTTAATGACTTGGTGGTAGCTTATCCTGTAGGCAAGCAAAGCACTGGGTAGATAGTGGTTCCAACGGCCAGGATCCAGGGCATCCAACTTTTGTAAAATGGAAATAAGAGTTCCATTATAACGTTAACCGCACCATTAGTAGATGGGTAGTAAGGGGCAGCGAAACTCTGGGTAATGCCAAAATAGTGAGGTAAGTTTTTGTACTACTTGTGAAGTGAAGTTCAACCCATTGTCCAAAAGTAAGGTTTGGGGCACCCATGATGGGTAAAATGGATCAAACAAGGAACAGAGCTGTGGCTTTGGCAAAGGAAGCTGGGACTAAAATTGTTTCAACCCACTTGGTTAAGTGGTCCACAGCTAGGATAATATACTTATGGCCATGCAGCCCAGTGGGAATAGGGCCCACCACATCAATGCTAATGACATTGAAGGGCCCAGTTGGGGTGACAACCAAGTGTTGGAATTGAAATTGGCTTAGTTTTGAAATCAGCAAGTCATACATGCCTTCAAGACCTCTTGGATGGTTTCTACCAGTTGGTCCCAGTAACATCTTGACTTCATACATTCATGAGTCTTCTTAAAGGCCCCATGTCCCACAGTAGAATGGCCCTCTAGCATCAGTTTGGGAGGAGGGGCAGACAAATGGGAGACATTTCTTGTTAACCTTCTTGTAAAGCAGCTCATCCTTAATTTGTGTGCCTCAAGTCATCCTTCAGAGTTCAGTATGGACCTCAGGGGTCTCCAACTCCCACTGCTCAGGTCGGCCTATTAGATCATACAGAAAATCCTCCTTGGAGGTCAAACCTGCTAGCACCAGCATCCTGGAGAGGATTTTGGCACTTTGGTGATTTGCACCTGCGCAATGGACACTAGTGAAATCATAGCTCTGTAGTCGTAAAGCCAACCTGGCTAGTCAGCCTTCTGGGTCATTCATTTGCTGAAGCCACCAGAGCGAGGAGTGGTCTGTAACAATATTAAAGTGAGTACCATAGGGATAAGACCAGAAATGTTTGATGGCTAGCAATACATCCAGACACTCCCTCTCAGTAATGCTGTAGTTCCTTTCAGCTTTAATCAGAGTCTTACTAAAAAGGCCACAGGATGGTCGACCTGTTTTTTGTCATGCTGGGCTAGGATATCCCCAACGGCAAAATCACTTGCATCCGTAAACAAAAAGAAGGGTTGGTCAATATGCAGGTGGACTAGAATGAGCTTAGTACATAGAGCAGTATAAAGGCATAAAAGCCTGTTCTTGTTCAGGCCACCATTCAAACGACACATTCTTCTATTGAAAATAGAATAGCGGCTCAGCTAGGTTGGCAAACTGGGGGATAAACTGATGATAATAGCCCACCATGCCTATGAATACCTGGATATCCCTTTAGCTTTAGGGCGTGACATCTTATCTATGGCGTCAACCTTTTTCTAGTATAGGCTGTATGCATCCTTGGAAACTTTGTGTCCCAGGAATTCCAATCCAGATTAGAAGAAATAGCACTTTAAAGGTTTAAACTTCATGGAAGTCTTTCATAGCCGATTAAAGAGTTCCTGGATCTGCTTGATGTGCCCATTGAAGGTTTGCAAGAAGACAGTAATGTCATCTAGTATACGAGGATGCATGAAAGCTTCAAGTCCCCCAATGTCCCACCCATGGCATGTTGGAATTTGGCCAAGGCGTTATAAAGGCCTTAGGGAATCCTTGTGGGCTCAAATAGTCCGAGTTGGCTAATAGCGCGCACTTAGCTTGATCTTCAGGGGTGAGCTTAACATGCTAATATCCGCTGTCAAGGTCCATGGCAGAAAAGTACTGGGATCTGACAAGTAGACAGAAGGAATCATCAATCCAAGGCAGAGGACAACTGTCCTTCTTGGTGATGGAGTTGAGTCGTTGGTAGTCCATCACCACCTGATGGCTGCTGTCCTCCTTCTGAACCAGCAGAAGAGGAGAGGCCCAAGGGCTGTGTAATGGTACCAGGAGTCCAGCGTCAAGTAGTTGTCTGAGTTCCACTGCCACCTGAGCTTCTTCAACCTTTCTTTTTTGGTAAGTTCAGGATTGGAAGGGAGAGCATCCCCAGTTTTTTCATGATTTAAGACTCCATTTATACTTCAAAAGTCTTATGTTGAGTATGATAATAGGTAAAAATACAATTCCAACAACTCTGAACCTTACGTTGTTGGTCATCCAAGTGGTCTTTGCAAATATTGGTATTGACAATACTTACCAATGGAGGGGCTTCCAAGATGAATTCTCTCAAGTCCCTAAAGCTTCTGACATTGCGATAGCCTCCATTAGTAGTAGGCGGACATATGCAGCAGGACTGTTTGGACCTAATATTTTGGGTTTATAGTAAGTTTGGCCAACAACACTAAAATAGACCTGGCATAAGCTGGGTCTAAGGTCCCCGGGAAGGTTAGCACCTCTTTTGTGGATGGGTTGTCTTGGCCTTGGACATCCAATAGGTATCCTAAGGGGATTTCAACATGGAGCTGGGTGTCAGCAATGACTTAGGACTTTAGAGGTATTGTAGTTGCCCTAGGTAAGTAGATCGGCATGCCTTCTTGCCCATCAACAGCAGGAAGTGGCAGTTGAACTTGGTAGCCCCTAATGTGATATTTGAGCCGATTGATTTGGCCTTCACTCTCCAATAAACAAGCTCAGACTTTTACCTTGGTTTAAGAATTTTGAGGGTTTTAAAGATCAGAAGGTCCTAATGCCTTAGTAGGGATAGAAAGCTGCCATCATAATGGAGTACTGCTGATCAATCTCGAAGAAATTGAGTCCTGAGGAGAAGGTCATAGCTAGGGTTATCTAGAGTTACAGCTGGGGTGTTTACTGCAAGCTTTCCAAACTGTAATGGTATAAAGGAAATAGCTCCTATAGACTGGGTAAATTGGGGGACAGCTGTGCCAACCCTATATAGTGTGGCATATTTGAGGCGATCTTGACACGCTTCATAAACTTGGAGGATATGACATTCCTGGGGAGCCACTATTGACCATGGCAAGGACTGGTATTCTATGAACTTAAACTGCGACATGGGTAACCAAACTTTTAAGCTGGGGCAGCAACGTGAGGAACATGGGAGAGTCATTGAAAGAATAGTAAGCAGTATTAATTTCTTTATTATCATTGAATACCGAAATTTCTTCTCCAGATGCAGTAGCTTCAAGTTCATTCAAGGTTTTGGAGGATTCTTGAGGCTGGGTAGGGATGTCAGCATAAAGCACCTCGTCCTTCATGCTGATGGCCCTTTTCCCGCCTCCTCAGAAAGTTGTTTTCAGCAGGTCTCGGCACTGTGTTTGAAACCGTTATAGTAAGTGCATTGAGGTTGAGGGTTTTCTGGTTTTTGACCACATGGACATTAGGATGGTTAGAGAAGCCTGTAAACGTAGCCTTATAGTGTAGAGTTTGCTGAAGAGATTTCTTTAAGAGCTTCCTTGATCTCTTGGATGCAGGTGACCACATTCTTCTGTTCAATCATATGCATTTGAACCTCAGGGTATGATCCCAACGCAGAGATGACAGCGGTGATAACGTCATCCAAGGTGATATAATTTGTATTAACTAAGGGTTGTGCTTGGGCGTAAAAACTGGCTGCCAACAGCATGGGTCTTTCTCCTTTATGCAGTCAGATACCCATGAACGCTTGTATTTGGTTGGCCAGGGTTTGATTGCTGCCAAACTCTTGGATTAAGGCGGTGCAGACCTGTTATCAGGTGGTGCACTTCTTCGAATGGGGGGTCATGATCTCCCAGGCGGTGCTATCTAGGCAGGAGTAAATATGCTTTACCTTCTGCCAATCAGTGGCCTCTTCCATGGAGCTCTCATATGCATACAGGATATATGCAATGCTCTCCTGGCTGGGGGTGAAACTTCTATAGAATTATTTTTACAGTTAGTCACAAGCTGAGTGGAAAGGGTGTTAACACTGGGGATGGGCGCTTACTTCAAGGTCTCAGTCTCTGCATAGTTGCAGGAGCCTTGCTGGTCTAAATGTCATAATAGGCCCTCAAGGTCCTCTTGGATATCATCCCACTTTTGGTTGATGGAGGAAACAGGAGTCTTAATTGCGAGTTGCTCTTTTAGGGATTGAATTTCATCACCCTAAAGGCGAAGCTTGGCATTTGAGGGTGGTCAAATGTGTTTTGAACCCTTGACAAGTTTGCCCCAACTGAGAGATGTGAGTATCAGTAAGTTTGGAAAAGGCACTTAGGTTGTCCATTTCGTCTGAAAGGGCGTCAATGGAGACTCTAGGGTCGAGGGGGACTCCATTCACTTGGAGTTTGCATCCCTGAGCTACATCCTAAATTTAATCACATAGGGAGGACAAGGCTGTCATCACATCCTTCTGACATGGGTCCTCAGGGCCAGCAGGTGTGGGATCTGAGGGACCTGTGAGCCTGGAAGGTCCATGGAGATCCTCTGGCCCTTTGGGTCCTACACGCCCTTCAAGCCCTTCACTCCTGGAGGAGTAGTTGCAAGAGGCCAGCTCCCAATAGAGTTGTTGTAGGGTTTGTACCAGATCCTTGGCCTGAAGGAGGCGCTGATTTCAAGATGCCTTGAGGAGTTGGACGCTCTGACGCAGCTCATCCTCAAGATAGCCAGAAGTCCCGCTAATATCACAAATTTGATCTCAGACCTCATTGATCAATCATCGTTTTACAATAATGGCCTCATGGTTGTCATGAACAAAGGAGGAGGCTGCATTATATAAATCGACAATGTGGGTGTTCAGGGCCTGGGTAAGCCCCAGTTGTTGGGAGACTTCTTTAGGGTGCAACCCGACCAGTTGGAGTAGGTGATGGATAGCTGGGTGAACAAAGTTGTGAAGGTAGCGTTTGAGACCCAGTGTGAGTTCTCCTGCCAGCAGCTGAGTGAGTTGTAGAGGTTCCACATGGTAGAGGGAATGGAAGATGCATGGGAACAGCTGGAGCGGTCACCCATGGAGTGGATGCCATTTATTAATTGTTGGACAACCTCGCTAAGGTTCTTGCACTGAAGTTGATACTGACTTCCATCAATACAAGGCAGGGAGAACTGGAATGCGGCCCAGAATCTAACCTTTCAGGTTGATTAGCTGGTAATTCATATTGCGAGGTATTAACCCATTAGGCAACGCTTCTCAACTGACCAGCGGCTTTGTCTTCAGGGCTGCTAGTATTTTTCATCTTGATATACATTTTCACTTGGGGCAGCTCAGAGCCCCTGTAGTGAGCATCACATTTGTCATCGTTATAGTTCTATAGACTGCCACAGAGGTCCAAAGGTGGCTAAAAGCTTCGGATATGCAAAAAGGATGAAAGGAAACATAAAATGGGTTAGAATACCAAAGCTTTTATTAGGGTAAAAGGCACCAATATTTATAGGGTGAGTGAGTCATGGTGCCTTGAGGATTGTCACGGCCCAACCATTCAGGATCTTTTCTGGTCTTCTAGATTGACCGCCTCGTGGGCATCCTCAATGTATTTCACCGCCCACCTGACTGAATTTTAGGAAACGCCGCCCCATTTGACTCAGGAATTGGGGAAAAGAATCCTAAAGTTGTTTTTGTTCAGATAGGTTCAGGAGTTGATCTTTTATGACCTAAAAAAAAAGTAGAGAATTTGATCTCTTCATTATCTTGAATCCCAACAGTTGGCTAGACCAAATTGTAACACTTATACCACTTGACTAAACATATATCAAAAAATGAGTAGGGGTCAGTTTAACTAAATTGATGAGAACATTAAGCCAGGCAGCATATAAAAATAGGCGATTTTTGATGCTTTTGTATGTGCCTTGGGTAAGAGAAAGTTTTCTAAAGACACCTTAATTTCTCCCTGGTGAGGATATATAGCCCCAGAGGCAACAGTGGGATCCTTTTTGGATTAGCAGATTGGCAGAAAGATTTAACATACAAAACTTCAGAAATTTTTAAAGTTGTATTCGTTCTGATAAGGGCATGATGACCAGTTTATTAGTACACTTCTTTCCATCTTGGAGTGGAATACAGTTGAACTTCAAAATATGCTGAGGGTAAACAAGGTGCTTCAGCCACCTTTACGCTATATAATGTGAATAACTCCCTTACTTGACTTAACATTAACAATTAAGGAAGGTTGAGAGGTGGGCTCTAACTGGGAGGTAGATGCAACTTCCATCAGCACTGAAAAAAATTCATAGAATCTGCTGAATTGATTTGATTGTAAAAGCCACTCGCTAAGGCCTCAACCAAAGTTAGAAAAACAGCCTTGGTTATATTATCAGAACGCTTGGTAACTGCACCCAGCAGGATATGTTCTTCATCTGGGGATTCCATGATAAAATACAATGAAGTCTGTTGTCCCCCTACATCCAAAGTATCATCATTAAAGTTGGCCCTGAGCCCATATTTTCTCATTAAATAGGTACCAATAAGTAGCTCAAAATTGTTATGGGGTATAATGATAGTTAGAGCAAACAACTCTATTACCAAAACCCAGCGGTAAGAATTTATGCTCCTAGTGAGGTAGTGGCGTTAGGTCCAATAGTTCCATAGCCTTTGCAATGGGCAATATGAGACTAGTCTCCAAATTTTCATTAACATCAAAGGAACTTTGTTAATCGATGTCCCACTTTCCATGATTGCCTTTACTGGTAAATTGTATACGCTAATATCAACATATTGTTTTTTGGCACAATTGCTTGCACTGGTAAGAATATAATTATTAAGACTATTTTCTTGACCCAGGTAATCCAATAAGTCATTATTTGCCTGTGGCTGTGGAGGTGTAGCAAACTTGCTTGCTATATTCACCTCCATAGTTCTGGTGTTGGGCCATCGTTACATAGTGTTCAAACTTCAATTGGGTTTTAAATCTTTGATAGATGTAAAATTTCCTTTTTCTAATCCATTAGAGCTTTCTCCCAAATCTTTATTGTGGTTAAGGTCACTAAATGAATACTCAATTCCTCCTTAGATGGTTTTATATTAGGGGCGCCAAAAGCAAGGGTGCATCAGTGGAGGTAATTTTCCATCTCAGTGGTAGTAGTATTACAATTTAAAACTGGTAGTATGACCAGATACAGCTCCTTGTGAGGCTCACAGGCATGGCAGAAAGCAATATGAGCGTCACAATGACTCAAAACCTTGGCCTCATACAAAAACTGAGCATCATAGTAAAAGTGAACAGCAAAGGCTAAAATTTTTTCACAGGTATTAAAACTAATTCTCAGAAGGTGGTTTTCCGTCCTATCATCAGTTTCGCCTTACCAAACTCATTAATAATAATTATTCTTGCCGTTAAGGTATGACATACCAGATTCATTTATTTTTGGCAATATTGACTTCTAGATATAAGGGTCCAATATATTCATCAGCATGGCAATATGGTCTGGTTAGTGTTGTTTTCCATAGTAATTTTAAATAAGCGTACAAAGATATGGATACTTCCAAGCCTGTCAAATTTAGGCAAGTTAACAGTATTAACTTGTTAACATTGGGACAAATTCTCAGAGCAATCAATATTGGCGTCTTGGTGGCCAGAACTAACAGAAGTGGTGGCTGCCGTTGCAGTACAGATACTATCAGTGATTATGGTGATGGTAGTCATTACGTGGGGCAATATGCCCCAAAAGGCTTCCATAGAATCGTCAGAAGTGGAATAAGAGGAATTAGATTGACTATGTTTTTATCTACGCGTACAAGTAGTATGTTCAAGGTCCAGGCGGAGTTTCTTTACTATGCTAGTAAAGTGTTGCCGTTCCAACATAAATCTTTGTTCAGCCTTTTCCTGTTTGTGGATAGTCTTAACCAACTAAGAATTTAAGTTCCAAATTTCTTTACCTGGGATTGAACCAGGCTTTGTAGATTATTCAGCTTCCACCAGAGTATTACATAGTAAAAGCCACATCTATTGATAAAGTAAGGATACTAAGGCAGCGCGTAGTTTTAAGGGTTTAATCATCAAATTGAAAATCAGCATGTGCCCAAAAAGACTAGAACTTGATGGTCCCTCCCCATATCTGGTTCATAATAGATGATATATGGCATGTTACCCTGCCAATTGTTGTCAGAGTATGGCATTTTTTAAGTTGTCTATCAGAGGACAGTGTACCAAAAATGGACCCTTTAGTAAACACTGTTGGGATTCCTACCCAAATCAGGGTTAATGTGTGTCAGATGGAGGGGATCAAACCCAATCTGATGAGATGGACGAAATTACTATTGAAGATGATCCCTTGACGAAATTCAAACTAGGTAATATTGGGGATAATCCCCCAACCAAATCTAAGCCCTCACAATATTGAGGATCAACCCTAACTGACTCAATCAATTAGCACTCGCCTAAAACCCCTTAAATATTGGGGTTTAAACCTCATCTATGTGGCAATCGAATCCTGTTCAACCTATGTAACCATCATGCCACAGAATCTCTAATTGGTAATGACTATAGATCTTAGCTTGGAACTCATGGAGATTGACCAAAAAAACTACCTGAACTCCCATATAACGATGTTTTTAAAAAATTAAACTTAACTCAGTTTTTGCCATCTAATTTATATGGCCTACCTCTAAATAGTTAAGGGCAAAGATATAGTAAGAATTTATCACTCAAAGAAACATATCCTGAGTGAAGAATTTCTGGCCTAAGAAATTAAGATTTTAATCCAGCACCAAGAAGATTAAAATCTCCTGTCCTTAAAAAAGGACAAGTGGTGTAAAACCCCTTTGTCCTAATTAACTGGTGATCTCTGTTAGTATTCAAGATAAAAATGAATCAAAATCCCTTCTTCTGAATTGGGCTGCAGTGAATCAACTATTGAGCCTATTCAAATGGAGTCTTATCTCAATGGTATCAAACCCAAATTTAATAAGGAATCTGCACGCATTTGAGAATCGATAGAGACAACTTCAGAAATTTCATCAATACTTCCTGAATTGCAAGAGCGTGGCCTCCACCACTCCAGTCATGGGGGCGATGAGGTACAATGAGTGTGCCGCCCAGGCGGTCAATCCAGAAGGCCATGGAAGATCCTGAACAGATGGGGCTAAAAAGTTATGAGGCACCATGTCCCTATGCATCCTATAGGTTTTAATACATTTTAACTAATAAAGTAGTCTGTATTTAATACATCCTTACATTTTTTATCTTTTCACGAATTCTCATCTTTGAGCCCAACTTCAACCCTTAGTGACAGTCGAGAGAACTTGGAGCCATCAAAACATGGTGCTTAATACAGGGTGCTCCAAAATGTCCTAAGTGAAAACGTCTATCATGAGCAATGGATAATACTAGAAGTCCTGAAGATCAAGCTTCTGATCAAAAAGAAGCGTTACTTGATAGATTAGTACTTCAAAATATGAAGTGCCACCCACGCAGCCTGAGAATTTAGAATTCTGGGTCATATTCCAGTTTTTTCTGCCCTCCGTTGATGGAAGTCAGTAACAACTTCAGTACAAGAACCTTAATGATATTGTCCAACAATTAATAAGCGACATCTACTCTTTGGGTGCCCACTCCAGCCGCTCCCACGCCCCTTCCATGCCCTCTACCATGTGGGTCCTCTACAACTCAGTCCAGCTGCTGGCAGGAGAACTTACCCTGGGGCCCAAACACTATTTTTGCAACTTTTTCAACCTGGCTATTCATCACCTACTCCAGATAATTGGGCTCCACCATCATGAACTCTCCTGACAACTGGGGCTCACCCAGGACTTATACTCCCAAATTATCAATTTTTACAACGCGGCCTCCTCCTTTATTCATGAAAATGTGAGGCCATTATTGATAACTGATGATTGATCAATGAGGCCTGAGACCAAATTGCAGTGTTGGATAGTGGAACCTCTGGCTATCTTGAAGATCATCTGCGTCAGAACATATAACTTCTTGAGTAACTTGAAATCATCGCCTTCTCTGAGTTGAGGATTGGGTATGGACCCTGCAACAATACTATCAGGATCTGGCCTCTCATGACTACACCTCCAGGAGTGAAAGTTCTGAAGGGCCTAGGGGGCCTGAAGGTCCCCTAGGGACCTCAAGGGCCCTCAGGTCCTGCAGCATCCACTCCCAAAGGCCCTGACGACCCATGGAAAAAGGAAGTGATAGCAGCCTTGGCTGCCTTACACAATCAAATTTGGAATTTAGTTCAGGGGTGAAAATCCAAGTGGGCGGAATCCCCTTGACCCTAGGGTCTCATTGAGGCACTTTCAGACGAAATGGACAGCTTCAGCGCCTTCACCAAGCTTACTAATAATTTCATCTCTCAGCTCAAACAAACTTTTTGAGGGTTTGAAACATGTTTACCACCCTTTAGAGCCAGCTTTTCCTTCAGGAGCGCCAACATTTAATCCCTAAAAGAGTAGTTTGCAAATAAGTCTTCCGTTTCCTCCCTTAACCAAAACTGGGATATATCCAAGAGGACCTGGAGGGCCTACTATGACAGTTAGACCAACAGGGACCCACAACTATGCGGAGACCAAGATCTCTGAGCTGGCACACATCCCTGGTGTTAACACCCTCTCCAATCATCATGTAACTAACTTAAAACCTAGCTTTAAAGAAATACACCCCCCACCAGAAAAGCGTTGCCTCCTTCCTGTACGCATGTGAGAGTTCCATAAAGGCGGCCACCTACTGGCAGAAGGTGAAACATATCCACTCCTGCTAACAGCACTGCCCAGGAGATCATGACCCCCCATTTGAAGGAGTGAAACACCTAGGAACAGGTCCTTTCGGCTTTAATCCAAGTATTTGGCAGTAATCAAACCTGGACAACCAAAAACAAGCGCTCATGGGTATCTGACTGCATAAAGGAGAAAGCCCCATGCTGTTGGCAGCCAGTTTTTACACCCAAGCACAACCCTTAGTTACTACAAATTATATCACCTTTGATGACGTTATCATCGCTGTCATCTCTTCATTAAGATCCTACCCTGAGGTTCAAATGCCTATGATTGGACAGAAGAATGGGTTTACCTGTATCCAGGAAATCAAGGAAGCACTTAACGAGATCCCTGCGTCAATCCTATACTTTAAGGCTACTCTTCAGGTCCCTCTAACTGTCCTCAAGTCCATATGGTCAAAAACCAGAAGAATATTTGGCCTCAATGCATTTACTGTAACAGTTTCAGACATAACGCCAAGACCTGCTGGAAACAACTTGCCAAGGAGGCTGGAAAAGAACCTTCATCATAAAGAACGAGACGCTCCATGCTTAACATCCCTACCACGCCTCAAAAATTCTCCATAACCTTGAATGAACCTGAAGCTATTTTACCTGGAGAAGTGTTGGTATCCATAAACAATAAAGATATTTATATTGCTTACTTTTCTTCTGATGACTCACCCATGTTTCTCAAGCTACCGCCGCAGTTCATAAGTCTGATTACCCATGTTGCAGTTTGAGTTCTTAAGATCCCAGTCCAGCCATAGTAAACAGTGTATCCCCTGTTAACTTCATATCATTTAAGTTAATGAAACACAATAAAGATTGCTCTAGATTTGCCAAAATATATGGAGTATGTCACAGCTGGACCACAATGCACCTGATCTATAAGGGGTCTATTCCTCTCTACCTGTATGATTTGGAAAGCTCACTGTAAACACCCCGATGACACGCTAGATAACCCTATTTATGAACTGATTCTTGGGACTCAGTTCCTTCAAGACTACTCAGCAGTAGTTCATTACAATGATGGCTTTCTATACCTACTAGGGCATTGGGTCCCACTGATCTTCAAAACCTTTCATGACTCTAAGATGAAAATCAAAGCCCAATCCTGTTTACTGGGAAGTAAAAGCTGGATAATTGGCTCAAATATTATGTAAGGGGCTCTCAAATCCAATTTCTGTCCCTGCTGTTGATGGTTAAGAAGGCATGCCAATATACCTACCTAGGGCGACTACAATACAACCAAAATCCCAAGTCATTGCCAACCCCAGGGTCCATGTTAACATCCCCTCTGAGTACCAACTGTAAATCCAAGTCTTAGACAACCCGTCCACCAAGGAGGTGCTAACCTGCTTAAATATTCTAGATTCAGCTTATGCCAGATCCATATCAGTGTTGTTGGCCAACCTTACCAACAAACCCAAAATAGTAGGTCTAACCAGTCCCGCCACCTATGTCCACCTCCTACCAGTGCAGGCTGTCAACAATGTTTGAAGTTTTGGGAGCCTAAGGGACTTTGTCTTGAAAACGCCTCCATTGTGAGCCTGATCAACACTAGTATTAGAAAGGACCTCTCAGAAGAACAATAACGCAAGCTTCAAGAGTTGTTAGAGGAGTATTTAGGCCTGATTTCAGCTTTGAGATATGACTTTAGAAGAATGAATGGAGTTCTACATCATGTGGAGACTGGGTACGCTCCCCGCTTCCAGTCCTGACTTTACCAAAAGAGCAAGGTTGAAGGGGTTCAGGTGGCGGTGGAGCTCAGACAACTACTCAACGCCAGACTCCTAGTACCATTGTGCATCCCTTTAGCCTCTTTTATATGCTGTTTTGGAAAAATGTTTGTAGCTAATGGGTGGTGATGGACTACCAGTGAATCTACTCCATTACAAAAAAGGACAGTTACCTCTGCACCAAATTAATGATTTTCTCCATCTGCTCACCATATTACATTACTTTTCCGCCATGGACCTTGCCAGCAGATATTAGCAAGTTGATTTTTCCCCTGAAGATCAAGCCAAGTGCGCTCTCATAGCTAATGAGGGACTATTTGAGCCCACAAGGATGCCCCAGGGCCTCTGTAACGCCCCAGAAACTTTCCAACGCACCATGGGTGGGATCCTTAGGGACTTGAAACTTTCGTGCATCTTCATCTACCTTGACAACATTACTGTTTTCTCATGAACCTTTAATGGACATGTCAAGAATCTCAGGGAAGTCTTCAATTGGCTCTGGAAGGATTCTATAAAGCTTAAACTTTTATAGTGCTCTTTTTTTCAATCAGAACTGGAGTTTTCTGGTAAAAAGTTTTAAAGGATGCCATCCAGTCTACCCAGAAAAAGTTGACACCATACAAGGAGTGTCGCACCCTAAAGCTTAAGGGATATCCAGGTGTTTCTAAGCATGTTGGTCTATTATTATTATTTTATCCTATATCTGCCAACCTAGCTGAGCCACTATTCTATTTCCTACAGAAGAATGTTCCTTTTTAATGGCGGCCTGAACAAGAATAGGATTTTAATGCCTTAAGAACTGCTCATGTACTAAACCCATTCTAATCCACCCACGGTTTGACCAACCCTTCTTGTTGTTTACAGATGCAAGAAATGTCACCATCAGGACTATCCTAGCCCAGCACGACAAAAATTAAATTTGATTATCCCATGGCCTATTTTAGTAAGACACTGAGTAAAACCAAACGGAGCTACAGTATTACCAAGAGGGAGTGTTTGGCTGTCTTGCTAGCCATCAAAAAAATTTGGCCTTATCTCTATGTACTTACTTTATCATTGTCACCAACCACTCCTCACTCTGATGGCTCCAGAAAATGAAGGAATCAAATGGCTATTTAACCAGATGGCCTTATAACTGCAGAGTTATGATTTCACCATTATCCATCATGTGGGTGTGATATACCAAAATGCTGATGGCCTCTCCAGAATTCCAGTGCAAGCAGCTTTGGCCCCCAAGGAGAACCAGCTGTACGATCTAATAAGTCAACCTGAGAAATGGGAGTTGGAAACTCCTGAGGTCCAAGCTGAGTCCAAAGGATGTCCTGAGACACTCAAATTAAGGATGGGTTGCTCTACAAGAGGGTCAATAAGAAATGGCTCCCTTATGTCCATCCTTCTTACTGAACTAATGTTATTTTAAGCAGCTATTTACTGTGGGACACATGGTGGATAAGAAGAATCACGAATGGCTGAAGTCACAATATTAAAGAGACCAAATGGGAGAGAACATCCAAGTGGTCTTGGAGGCATTTATGACTTAGTAATACCAGACTGAGCCAATCCCCAATTTAAACACTTGGTTGTCACCCCAACGGAGCCCTTCAACGTCATTAGCATCAATGTGGTGGGCCCTTTTCCCACTGGATTGCATGATCATAAGTATATCCTCCTAGCTGTGGACTGTTTACCAAATGGGTTGAAGAGATTTTGGTCCAAGATGCCACTGCCAAAGCCACAGCCCACTTTCTTGTTTAATCCATTTTCACCAAGAATGGGTGCCCCCCAAACCTTATTTTTGGACAACAGGTTGAACTTCACCTCACATGTAGTACAAGAGCTTACCTCACTATTGAGCATTAACCATAGTTTCACTGCCCCTTACCACCCATTAACTAATAGAGTGTTAGAATGTGCTAACGGAACACTTATCTCTATTTTGAATAAGATGGCTGCCTCAGGTCCTACTCTCTGGTTCCAATATCTACCCAATGCTTTGCTTGCCTATAGGATAAGCTTGTCATGTGCACATGACATCGTAGTGGGGACCAACCCCAAAGATAAGGCTGGGCGCCAGGAGGCCCAGAAGGTGAAGCTACAGGCCCTCCCTGACCTGAGCCATACCCTAGACCAACGCTGGGTATGAAAAAATATGCCCAGGTTGGTACTTGTGGGGTGACAAATGCCCAGCCCCTCACATTGTCCCAGGCATTAAAATGGATGGTCTACCAAATTAATATGGATGGTTCCATTCAGTTTGTCGAGGAACAAGGTTTTGAGACCCATTCCATTTATGAAACAACGCGTTCAAGTTGAATCCAACTTTAATTGATCACTCAAGTGAAGTTGGTTTTGGCATATTTAACTTATTTTGATGGTAGTATTGCCCTATTGGTGGGTTGGTGCTTATGTCCACTGCAGCAAACCCCATATTCCCCGTCAACACTTATATGTTTTCCCTGACCAACATTCCTTGCTGGTCAACTTCCCAATTAAAAATTTCCCCGTTATACCATTTTATTTTTTTCTAATGATCCTGTGCGCAAACCTCTTTGAGGAGGTCTTGCACTCTGTTAACCTTGCCATTATGAACACAATCCAATTCTCACCTTGCACACCATTGGTTTGCCCTGGTAGCCTCCAACCTGGGTCATTTACTCCTTCTCTCCGTGTGCACCATGATGCTTTTGGCTGGTTAAGTCTAGACTTTCTTTGCTTAAGTTGTTATTAATCCAGCACCCTCTGCTGGGCACTAGCAGCTGTATACTATTGACTAGTTTCCTTGCGTTGGCTCTGTGCACCATGCACCACCACGCTGGAAACAGGAGATTTATAGACACTCTCCTTACATTAGTCAACCAACCACTTTTTCCTATGTGCATGAACTTTTTTCATTTGGAACTTTTCTGAAGTAGAAACAGTGGGCACCATCTGTGGACTTTGGCTGTCATTAGCTGCACCGCTGTTTCCTCTCGTTCCTGAAGGTTGAAGCAACTTGGCGTTATTATGGTTGCCTCCAACTGGAAAGTATCCACCCTTTGTGCTCATACCTGGTGGATACAGATGCTTCAATGTCCGAAAGTTGTGATTCCCTAACTTTCCACCAAAATAAACAATTTTCATTCCAATAAACGAGTTTTCCTTTGACAGTGCATTCAGATGATGCCGGCGGAATCAGTGCAGATGGGCCTAGGGGTGTTGGCCTTGGATAACGCTGTGCATTCCGTTGCAGATAGGGGAATAGGGTCGTTCACATCTGAAAACGCATTTTATGATGAAAATTTTATTCAACTCTCTGAGCCGTTTCTTAGCTTTTATGGCTTGGATGAACCTCTATTCCAGTATATCAAATAGCCCCTGAGAACCCTTGTTTGACTCCTACCATGATCTGGGGCACTCAGGAAACAGAGAAGGAACTTTGTCTAAAATATGATAAAGTATATGCACCTGCAGAAGGCATGGTGGGGTATGTGGCCTCAGTATTAAGAGTGGCCAACTATCCCTCCCCCTTTTTTGACTCCAAAACAGATTCTGATGGCTTGCTTGAGCCAGAGGAAGATTTTTTGGTGAGGTGTTGTCATTGTCCACCATAAAGAAAGACCATTCCAGGTATTTTCTACTGACTGCTACCCTCTCCTCCCCTTTAGAAAAGCTCACCACTACTATTTTGGTGGATACTGGCGCCTCTGGAAACTTTATGGACCAGTATCTAGCTGAATACCTTGGACTGAGTTACTTGCCAGGGGATAGGGTTAGGGGAGGGGCGTCCCAAGGTATTCCCACTCTGAAGATCATTGGGACAGTGGACTATCAGGTTGGCAAGTACCACTTGTCTGATCACTTCAATGTGGTCAAAAACCTCCTGTTCCCTATTATTTGGGTGTGGAATGGTGGCGAAAGTTTGACGTTAGAACCAACCTGAAGGAGAATACCCTGTCCCTCACCATAAAGAATTTTCGCACATTCATTGTGCCTTTGTCAGAAGAGAACGCCCAGGGCGAATTGCCCCACTGGCCCCACTGTCTCCCTTATTGCCTTGCCTCATTGTGGAAGCCCTCAGTGGAAGTTCCTATACCTTCTTGCTTGGAGGGTTTGGAATCCTCTTTTGATGCAGCATCTGCCAACGCACTCTCTGAGCACTCCAAGTTTGATTGTGACTTCAAACTCACGGTGGATCTGGTGCATATATCTTCCCCCATTTACCCATAGACTGTCCGGGAGGAAGAGGCGTTGGATGTGTGGGTGAAGGAACAGTTAGCCAAAGGTGCGATTTTTCAGCGTACCTCCCCTGTATGCTCCCCCTTCTCTTTGTGGAGATGTCATGTGAACATGACATAATAGTGGGGACCAACCCCAAATATAAGGCTGGGCGCTTGGAGGCCCAAAAGGTGAAGCTACAAGGCCTCCCAGACCTGAAACACACCCTAGAACAGCGCTGGGTAAGGGCAAAATATGCTCAGGTTGGTCCTAGTGGGGTGCTGAGTGCCCAGCCCTAGACGTCAAGCCAGGCATTATAAATGAACGATTTACTGAATGGATGTGGATGGTTCAATTTGGTTAGTCAAAGAGCGGGGTTTTGAAACTCATTCTATTTTCAAAATACCGCGCTTGGGTCAAATCCAACTTCAATCAATCACTCGTGTGAAGTTGGTTTTGGCCTATTCCATCAACTCAGATGGCAGTATCGCCCTATTGGTGAGTCAGTGCTTGGGCCCACTGTGGCATGAACCCTATTTCCCCATTTGAACTTAAATACGTTTTCCCTGACCAACAGTCCTTGTTGGTCAACTTTCACAATAAACTTTTCCCCAATTTTACGCTATTTTAAATTTTATTTGATGTTCTGAACGCTCCTGTGCACAAACCTCTTTGAGGAGGTCTCACGTTCTGTTACCCTTGCCATTGAAAGGACATTGCATCTCTCCCCACGTGCACCATTTGTTTGCCCAGGTTCCCTTCAACCTGGGTCGCTTATCCCCTATCAATATGTGCACCGCGTCATTTTTATGGGTGTTTTTCTTATAAAATTCGCAATTTTATGCCTAAGCGGTTATGGCTCCAGCACCCTCTGTGGGCTCTAATCACTCTAGCACTAACGGCTAGTTCCCTGGCGTTGGCCTGGTGCACCATGCACTGCCATGCTGGGAATAGGAGATTTATAGACACTCTCCTTACAGGAGAATTCTGATGGTACTTTATGCCTGTGTATAGACTATGGGAACCTCAACAACGTCACCGTACCAGACCTCCATCCCATCCCTTTATATTCACAGATTGCGCACTATGTGGAGAAGGCGAAGGTCTTATCCAAGCTGGATTGCTTAATGCATTTAATCATATCTGGATAAAGAAGGACCAGGAGTGGTTAACAGCCTTCCACACCAGAAAAGGAATATTCCAGTTTTGGGCCATGCCCTTTGGGCTTAAGAATGCCCCTGCTATCTTTCAACGCCGCATTGATGCAGCGTTGGGGGACCTGTTAGGGGTACGCGCGGTTACCTACATGGATGATATCCTGGTGTTTTCCCCTGATCAGGAGTTCCATGAAGTCCACCTTCGGCAATTGGTGGAGTAGTTAAAGACAGCCATCCTTACGTTGAAAATAAAAAAGTGTGAGTTCCTCAAGTCCCAGGTCACATTTCTGGGCAACATCATGTTTGACCAGGGACACATGATAACTCCAGACAAGGAGAAGGCGATTTGTGAGTGGCCTACCCCCACCTCAGTCAAGGAATTAAGGAGCTTTTTGGGGACGTGTACGTTCCTCAAGAAGTTCACTCCCAATCTGTCTGAGGTGGCGGCTCCCTTATACAAGGCTAGCGGTGCCAAGGTGCTTCATTGGTCCCCCATTTTGGAGGATGATTTCCAAACAGTGAAGTGCTCCCTGTTGTCCATGTCTTTTCTTCGCCATGTCAACCCTTCAAAGGAGTTCAAGTGTCTACTGATGCCTCCAACTTTGCCATAGCAGCTGCCTTGTTACAAGTAGGTGAAGATGGGATAGAGCATCCGGTGGGATATTTTCTAGGAAAATTTATTTTCCAGAGTTGAATTACGCCGTTTATGATAAGGAGTTATTGGAAGTGGTGGAGGCGCTGACTTATTGGTGTCACCACTTGCATGGCTTATCCCAACCTTTCCCGGTATGTACAGACCACTGTGCCTTGCTGTACTACCGCGCTCCTCATGTCCTAACCCCATGGCAGACCCGTTGGCATGAGACCCTTTCTCAAATCGCATTCACATATGAATTCACCAAGGACAAGGATAATGGTTTAGCGGATGCTTTGAGCCGCAATCCTGCTTTAACGCCTGATCCCAAGGAGGTAGAAGTTCACAACACACAGGTGATAATTCCTCCAAGTAAACTTCTTCCTCAATAACCCTCTCCCCTGGCCAATGGGCCAGCGCTTGCACCTCTGGAAAGCGTGGAGGAATATAGTATGTTCAGGAAGGTAGTCCTTTCTCAACTGCTAGCATCTGAATATACTACATTACTTGTTAAGTGCGAGTTGAATCAAGAGGATCTCTCCAGGGGCTATCACATGAAAGATGAGATGGTTTGGTTTCAGGGGCGCCTAAGGGTTCCTGCTGAACCGCTTCGCCTGGAAATCATCTGGGACCATCATGATGGACTTACCATTGGTCATCCTGGTAAAGCGAAGACTTTAGAGTTAATATGGCGCACATACAATTGGAAGGGCTTGCCTGCTCAGGTGGGGCAGTATTGTAAGGAATGTTTAATCTGCAACCAAATATGGCCAAATTGTCAACCTTTAGCGGGGTTGTTGGTACCAGTCCAGAAAGCTGAAGGTCCCAGGACTTCCCTATCAGTGGATTTTATTGTAGAACTACCTGTCTCAGATGGTTACGATGCCATCATGGTGGTAATGGACCAGTTTACAAAGTTCGCCCACCTCATTCCTTAAAGAACTACAATAACCGCGGCTGAGATGGCCAGGCTCTTCATCACGCATGTGTTTGCACTCCATGGAGTTCCCCAAGAGATTATCAGTGATCAGAGACCCCAATTTACCTCTGCCTTTTGAAAAAAGTTATGTAAGACTCTTCAGATTTGCCCCTGCCATTCAACTGCCTATCATTTACAACCAGATGGGCAGACTGAATGAGTGAACCAGTGCTTGGAGCAGTTCCTGCGATGTTACACTGCCACAGATCATTCAGATTGGGCTTCTCACCTTCCCATGGCCCAGTTTAGCTACAACAATACCTTGCACTCCTCAATCAGCTGTTCCCCATTTTTTTTCCAGCCATGGCTTTAACCCCGCCTTTAACATGGAGCCCAGCTGTGGGTCTAAGGTTGAAGCGGTGGTGGACTTTGCCAAGACAATCAAGAAGGTCCACCAGGGGGTTTCCACAAGCTTGGAGGCAGCAATGCAGGTGTATAAGGAGAATACTGATGGGAAGCGCAGAGTGGGTCCTACATACAAGGAAGGGTATCTCGTGATGCTTGATGCTTGTAACATCCCTATCAAGCAGCCATGAAAGAAGCTGGGACCAAAGAGGATTGGGCCCTACCGCGTTGTTAGAAAGGTGGGCCATGCCTCATACCAGCTAGATCTCCCCCCTTCATTCTGGATCTTCTCTGTGTTTCATGAAAGCAAACTGATGTTGTTAGAGGGCTCCCCACCAGAGACTCCTGAGGCCTATCTCGTGGATGGGGCGCCAGAGTGGGTGGTGGAAGAAATAGTTGCCTCACGCCATGTTAAAAGAAGACTTGAATACCTGGTATCCTGGAAGGGCTTTGACGCTGCAGAGAACAGTTAGGTTCCAGCGTGCAACTGTGTGCATGCCCAGGATCTAATTGAAGCCTTCCACAAGCATTTCCCCCAGGCTGCTGGATCTCAACCCAAATCAACCGTTGCCACCATGAGGTTGGCCCCTGCCCACAAGAGCTTTTTCCTTGCGCAAGCTCCTGGAGGGGGGGTTGAGCCCCATCAGGAGGAGAGGGTAATGTTATGTGCACATGACATCATAGTGGGGACCAACCCCAAAGATAAGGCTGGGCGCCGGAGGCCCAGAAGGTGAAGCTACAGGCCCTCCCTGACCTGAGGCATACCATAGACTAACGCTGGGTATGGGCAAAATATGCCCAGGTTGGTACTAGTGGGGTGCCAAATGCCCAGCCCATCACATCAGCCCAGGCGTTAAAATGGATGGTCTACTGAATTAATGTGGACAGTTTCATTTGTTTCATCAAGGAATGGGGTTTTGAAACCTGTTCCATTTTTGAAACAACACATTCAGGTTGAATCCAACTTCAATTGATCACTTGAGTGAAGTTGGTTTTGGCTTATTTAACTTATTTTGATGGTAGCATTGCCCTATTGGTGGGTTGGTGCTTATGTCCACTGCAGCAAACCCCATATTCCCCCATCAACGCTTAAATGTGTTTTCCATGACCAACATTCCTTGTTGGTCGACTTCCCAATTAAAAATTTCTCCATTTTACCATTTAATTTATGATTTTTCTAACAATCCTGTGCACAAACCTCTTTGAGGAGGTCTTGCGCTCTGTTAACCTTGCCATTATAAACACAATCCAATTCTCACCTTGCACACCATTGGTTTGCCCTGGTAGCCTCCAACCTGGGTCGTTTACCCCTTCTCTCCATTTGCACAGTGACGCTTTTGGCTGGCTAATTCTAGCATTTCTTTGCTTAAGCTGTTATTGCTCCAGCACCCTCTGCTGGGCACTAGCAGCTGTATTATTAATGGCTAGTTTCCTTGCGTTGGCTCTGTGCACCATGCGCCACCACGCTGAAATCAGGAGACTTATAAACACTCTCCTTACAAAGCTACCAATGAGACATCAAGATGTCCCTATTTGAAGCCTATATGAGCATGCTCCATGGCTATCAATTAGCATTTAGCCATTACTTGAGACCTCCATACCTGAGAACACCAAGTTAACTATGAGGGCCTTAGACAATGAAATTTTACAGCTTCAAGCCCTAACCACACAAGGCATTGTTACCACTAAGTAAGAGAGACATCCCAATTATCTCAGCCAACCCTTCTTACCAACTTTCCAATTAGATGAACTTGTTCTCTTTTATCACCGTTGACCTGGAGGTTGACAGAATAAGCTCAACGTTCTTTGCTCTGGACCTTATAAGGTTATTTATAAGTCAAAGTCAGAGTACTCCAATGCTAATTTCACCCATGGTACTGTAGTTAATAGGGTGCATGGCCAGTTCCTTAGGCCCTATACCCCCCTCTGGCAGGATCTTGAGGGGGGCATTGTCAGTATCTGAGATGAAAAACAAATCAATTTCCTTACTTTCGAATTGAGTCATAGTGAATTGACTCTTGAGCCTACTCAAATGGAGCCTTATCTCAATATCACTGAACCCAAATTCAATCAGAAATCCGCACACATTTGAGAATTGATGGAGATGACTTCAGAAATATTATCCCCGCATCCTGAATTGTAAGAGGTGCATCCTCCACCACACCAGTCATGGGGGTGATGAAGTACAATGAGGGTGCCACCCAGGCAGTCAATCTGGAAGGCCATGAAAGATCCTGAGCGTATGGGCCATGAAGATCCTTAAGGCACTGTGTCCCTATGCAACCTATAATAATAGATACATTTAATTCTAATGAATAAGTCTGTATTTAGTCCATCCTTACATTCTTCATCTAATTTTCAAATTCTCAGCTTTAAGCCCACCTTTGAACCTTGAGGACAGTCTAGAGGACTGTAACGCCAACAAACCCTTTATATTATCTATATGTGGTGCACTACTAAACCTATGTTATAATATTCAAACATATAAATATACTATAACTGTTTTATAAATAGCATGTGATTCTAATGAATTGAATGCTTTTTAGTATTGATTGTTTACCTAGAGATACACCAGCCAATAAAAAGTAGTACTCTTCCTTATCTTTCCTCTCACTAACTACACTAGATGGTGAGATAGTGAATTTAATATATTCTTAAATCTAACAAAATGTGCGCTTATCTTTTGATTATGTCCTTATTCTTTTTGGTACTTTGAATAGAACTCATATTATATTTTTAAAAATGTCACTTTTCTTTCTTAACTAAATCATTGTTGGCTAGCAGTTGCAAAAGCCAAGTTTAGGATATAACCACTAGGCTTATCCTACCAGGTACTTTAAAGAGCCTAACACTTCTAGTCAATTGGATAACTCATTTTCATATGGTCCAACAGGAATTTTAGCTCCTCTTAAAAGGTGTTGGTATTGTCTGAATCTTCTCTGATATTTTAAGTGAACATCTTCATTTTTTGTTGAGTATAATGGAAAAATCATTTATAAACTTGAAGTATCAAGCTTCAGTGCAAGCAATGTTATAATTATTTTGTTTTGGCATTAAATTGATTTATTTTTTATAACTAGTCTGCTGTGAAAACTTTTTCATATAGGGATGATGACTGATATCTATAATGTTATGATTCAGTTCATTAACCAGCTCATCTTAACTTTGAGAGATCTTTTTTTAGAATTTGAGGTGGGTTGACCTTGGGACAAATATACCACACTGAGAAATTTTCTAGCCAGTATAGGTTTTGAACTCAAAACCTGCACTAGGGTGGAAGCAGTTTTACCTGCCAGGCTAGCCACCCTTGTTGAGAGATCTTTTTGATGAGGTCATAATTGGAATCATCAGCTTATTTTTTTATTCAAGGTGGGCCAACCTGGGGATGATACCGCACTGATTAAGGAAAATTGAATGAATGGGAAAGGAGGATAAAATCTCAAAAACCTCCATGCGTGGCATATGATAGGCTAGGAACTCCATGGACCACCTTTGCTATTTGCTATCTCAGTATGGGGCATTGGTGCACAATGCCAATGGAATTATCAGCTTATTATACTTCAAGAAATTAAGACTAACTGTTCATGTAATGATTGTATCACATTTCTATTCTGTTGGTTTTAGTTGTACTTCCACTATTAGGGTATATTATTAAAGATAGTCATTTAAGAGTTATATATAGTAGCTGAATTTACCTGCAAGATACTGTCCAATTTAATTTTTGTAAAAGTATTAGTGATTAACTGTTAATATAGTACAAAAAAGTTTTTTAATGTTGTACCCACTGGAATAGCCAATACTACACCAGAGACTGAGTATTGACCACCACATAACTGTTCTTGTTTGTGCTATCAGTATATAGTGATGATTGATGTTAATATTCTAGTGATAAAACTGATCAAATCCATTCAACAGCATCTTACCTTTATAATGTAGATGTTTAGCATTAGAGGTATAAGGTTCAAGGCATTAAAACTGAGGAGTACTTTACATTAAACTTTTTTAAGCTATATGATCAGGAATTGGGAAATTATCTTGAAACACAAGAGAATATTTAAATCATTACAATCATTTTTTTAATTGTTAATAATGTTGTCTGAAAAAGTAATTGCAGTTATGAAGTCCCTGTATTGAGAACTGCATATAGCATGTGGATCCCCATTATGCTACTGCTTAGTTTTGGTCTTACTCTGGAACCTCAAACTTCTTATTAATAACTGGACTTCCATACACAGACAAAGCTTTTAAAGCACAGTGTATAATATAGAGACAATTATGTGGTGGTCAATACTCAGTCTCTGGTGTAGTATTGGCTATTCCAGTGGGTAACTTCCAAAAAAAGCAAACTTAGTTTGGGAAAAGCTGTAGTTTATCTAAGATATTTCAGGAATATTTATAGTCAATCATTCATTTATGAACAATTTTGTCTAGATTTTTAGGAATAATTAATAATGAGTATAATAGATATATTGGTATCTAGGTTTGGGATGGATTTATTAAATTGATGAGAAACTTTGCATAATGATTAAGAAAGGGCTCATGAAGTTGGAAGCATGTTAACACCTGTAAGTATTTAAGAACTATAGAGGGTATGTCTTTTTGTAAGAGTCCTGTGTGTATTAGTTGATAAAAAAACACCCATACCTCCTTACAAACAAGACAATAATTGGAGCAGATAGGATCCAAAGATCCAAAGATCAGAATCAAATCATTATATTATACAACTTCAATAGCTAGGTCTATAGTCATCAGATTTGTTGCCTTTTTGATAGACTGTGAGTATAGATTATGTTGATAAGCTAAGAGATTTTGCTTTTATGCAATTTAATGGATTGGTGATGCTCAAAATTTCTAGTCTGGAATATCTATCATAGTGCATCTGCAATAGTCAAACACATTACCATAGAGTTTGAAACCAGTTACCAAATAAGTTGCATATCCCTTATATAGGCCTAAGCTTTAGCCTAAAAACCTTTAGTTGTATTTGAGGAATTTTATAGGGGCTAGAGCTGCAGCTAGATCATCTTAGTTGCCAATTGTAAGTATTTTTCCTTAGTATATATAATTTAAGGCAGAGGGAGCAAATCATCTTGCCACTTTTAATTTGCACTTAACAAGACAACTGCATTCAACATTATACACGTTGATAGGGCTACTGCTTAAGACTAAATTCCGCAGTTAATGGGTTAAAAGGACTGGCTTATCACCAGATGGATGTAAATTTAAAGAGGTCACTGCATGATTGTGTTATAATGGTATTTAGTATGTTACAGACCTTAGTAATAGCATACTGCTATTCCCTTATAGCATTTTTAAAAAAATACCATTGGTTTGATAAGTTAAAAGTTTTATACTTAATATTAAAATGAAACTTGTAATATAGATAGATATGTAAATATATATATATATTATCATAATTATATTTAATGGTGATCATTATATATCATACTAGTAGGTATAAAGTATAAACTATAGGGACATGTTACTATATCTACATCTACTCTCAACTAATCTCAGAGTTAGGAGCTTTTGGTGAAAAATTCAATGAACCAGCCAATAAAATATTTTCATTGCAATTTTAAGCTTTATAACTAGGATATGGAAACAGATATTGCAACTTCACATATAGGTTAAAGAGAACAGTAAATTATTTAATAATTTTTTTCATATAACGTATAGGTTGCAAGTAAATATAATTAATTGATTTAATTTGAGGGGGTTAAGCGTCATAGAGAGATTGGTGGGCTGAGTGGCTCAACTATGCTTTTGCAGTATGCAAATCACGCTAGGTAGAGCCAGCCCTCCCTCTTACGCTGGGATAGTAGCCAGCGCCAAAACAGTTATCCTAGATAAGGGGTCTTTGCACAGTCAAAATTAAACCCTAAATAACTTGTTGAACCTTTTCTCCATTTTTATCGGCTAGTTCAGTTTAAAATCTAAAGGTGACTAGCGCACAAATTAGAAAGTCATTGAGTCATTATGCAGAACCCCAGTCAGCCTTTCTCGAATAATTTTTTGCAGATTTATTAAAGTGATCGGTTTAAACCTTTAGCTTTTAATAAGATTTAATCATACCATTGAGACAAGCTAAATGGATCAAAGCTACAATGAAAAGGTAACAGGATAACTAAGCCTAATGTCAAAAATCATATAAACCTTATCACTAAAGTTTTGGATAGCTTTATAAGCAGGTTTTGTCATCGGCTTCAATATCAGAAGCACACTTTTACTTAAATCAATAAAGTTATGAGCTGATAGGTTAGCTTAATAACCAATTATTCCTCAAGCATCCTGGACGCCTACACATAAACTTTACAACCCCGCCGACTTTCCTTAAAAACATTTGAAACTCATGTTTAATTTAAATCACACCCTACCTTGATAGCCTACCATAAAATGTTTCAACAGTGAACATCCTTTACACTTGCAACTAGTTCCAATCTAAATTGTAAAGCTAAACAAAGTTCATAACTTAATTCATATAGGGCTGGAGGTCTCAAAGGTTAAAAAATTAAGCCGTTGTAAGCTTAGCTTGTTGGTCCATAGCAATTTATAAATTGAATTAAAATGATTCATTTAATTCAGCAAAGTCCAACTAAATTTTATTAGCAACTGGTTTAAGAATAAATTTTGATTGCTGGCTTCATTTGAGTGGATCGCTCGGTTAGCATTCTAAAGGGATACCCCCAACATAAGGTTAGACTACAACTACGCAACAGTAGCTAACATTCATACGATGCATTGAGCCAGTTTGGTGCCATAGCCTTACACCAACTAGAGTCCATAAACCAATTGACAATCAATAAAAAAGTTAAATGAAATAGCTTTACTTAAATTTGGATTTACTATTCAGCGGTTCAGCGAATGAAGTTGAGGTACCACGAGGCAGGTGTACATCAAACGGAAAAAAGGCTTAGCTGGCTATAGGCTGATTGGAGTGATTACTGGGCTGCGAGTAGTTTTAAATGGGATAAAGCCAATATAAGTTGCTATAGCTTAAAAACTACGAGAAGCCTCAATGGCTATAGGGAGTTGGATTTTGGCTTAAGAATTTTAAGCAGAAGGTGCCCATAGGCCCAGTTGGGATGGGTTTCGGGCTCCTCATGATGGTAATGAATTTCGAGAGCCTTGTGGTAGAACTGCGTCTTGTCAAATCGAGCCTTGTTATTGCTTCCATACGGGCAGGCCACAGCGCAGATGCAGTTGAGTAAAAACAGAAACGATGTGGTCATGGGTTGCCTAAGCTGTTGCTCAAAACTGACCAGATCCAAGGAAGGGTATGAAGGATAGACATACGTAAAAAATATGATTGTTATATAGATTTGCTGACTAGTCAAAAGTCCAAGGACCTGGTGGGTCTGGCACGTATCAGATGACAAAAAGGCCAAGGGATGGTTATGTAGGCTAGTGGATGAGACGGGTGTGTATTTGATGGCATGAGGTTCTTCCCTTATACAGAGATAAAAGTGTGCCATTTTCCTGCCCTTAGAATCCAGACCTACACTCAAGCTACCATATTCATCTGATTTGACAATCAGCGGTGAACCCACAGGTGGGGTCAACCCATTCGCGTCAGGGGTAATAGGTAGTTCTTCGCTCGGCAGTGGCACCTCAACTCTAGCTTTCTTCGCTTGAGGCCGCCCATTGAGCACCGACTTTGGCGCAGAAATAATACTGGTACCAGGAAACCTCATATCATGGATTAGCGACTCTTCATTGCCCTGCTCCCCATCCCTACCCCGGGGCTTAGGCCCCCTTTTGAGAATTGGATTGACAAAAGTACAGGGCACCATTCTTTTCTCGCAAGCCTCACAAGAAGTTGCCGTTGGTTTACACTTCACCTTACGAGTCCGGCAATCGTCACAAGCCCGATGAGTGTTTGGATTCATAGCAGGTGAGCTATTCTGACTAGGGAGGGCAATTAGCTCACTCATCTTTGAAGACTATAGGATGCTTTAGAAAATAAGCTACGTTCTAGGGGTTAAAATATTAAAGTGGTTTAGCACGCAAGAGTTGATTGAAAGTTAGGGGGAGAAGTACGGCGATAAGGCTCAAAGGCAACATTTGATTTAGGTATCAAACAGCTTTCAGATAAAATTCAAACCCATACCTTATTAAAGTTATACACAATACTGGAATTAATTTGGGCTAGAGGATATTAGCTTACGCATCTTAAACAAATAAAAGCGAAGGATAATAAGCAGCGAGAGAAGTAACGGTTGTGCCGAAGCACGGAAAATCAAGCCGATCGGCGAAATGAAAATTAAACAGCGCAAGTCACGGTGTGATTCTCCACGGACAGCCTCTAGGGTCTCCCAATCCAAACTTACCACAAGTTCGCGTCGTAATCGTCTCGATAACAAGAAAAAGGCAGTTGTCCCGAGCTAAAGAGGTCGTTGGACTAAACGTGATGCCATGCACCAATAAAATAGGGTGGTGTGGATCGACCTCAAAAGTTGCCACTTCACCCACCCGATTGGCACAGGCTATTCTTCCCATTGGCCAGCTCAATTTGAACTCTAAACAGACCAATCATAATATTAGATAGCCGAGCATCAGTTATTGATTAGTACTGGGTGTAGTTGTGCACACCTAAGCGCAAGCTAGAGTGGGGTAAAAATGCCAGAACAGGTTCGAAACCTGTTATGGCTAGGGCGAATATAATTTCCTCCATCCCTTTTATCATTATTATTAATGATATCGAGTTAAAAAAGAAGACTTGGCTGGTTGTCATATGGGGTGGTTCCTGCTACTGCTTAATCTTTTCAGAAAAAATCAGTTATTGGTTAGTTGAGGTTTATAAGTGGCTTTAATTACCTCTAATGAGGTGAGCCTATTATATACCCGCCAATCACTTAGTTATTGGCGTCGATCTTGGCCTAATTCTATCAAATAGCTTAACCTCCATCTCAGCAAAATTTACTCAACGTAACCATATTTATAATTTTATCTTGTAACATTACATCATCTGGCGAGGAGTTTCATATAAGATATTCTTGCATATCTTTATAACCATTTATTCAACTTATCAAGGTTAATATTATCAATGGGATTATATAATTAGCTCCATGAGAGCTACAATATTGATGAGTATGTCCTAAAGCTGGGGATATATTCAAAATCTGGGCAATGGTATAATATCATAGTGTGTCAAGTTTAAATTATTAAAGACTAGCTGTACCCTGCCACACGTTGCTGTGGCTCAGTCTGGTTAAATGGAAAAGAAAGAAAAGAGAAAGCATACATTTCTAATAGCAAATTTATCCGGCGTTGCTCAGGTTTATTAATAAGCTCACCCTGACAGCCTATAGGCTTTGCAGCGCTACTCTTGAGCCACTCGGACTAACAGCTTTGCTGTTGCCCTCATGGCTGGTGAGCTGGGTATTCTAATCTACTTATTAATCTATAATAATTACTTGAAACTCTAATGCTGATTTTTACTTAGTTTCGGGTGAACAATGGTGAATTATTCGATAATATTCACTAATATCACCCACATGCTCAAATAGATTGAACCTATCAAACTTAATTAGTTTCAGTTGAGCAATTTGGTGAATTATCAGATAATATTCGCTAATATCTCCCACTCTCCCAAATAGATTGAGCCCATCAAAACCGATAATTTCAGATTTGATAAGGTTTGCCAATTCTCACCCACTCATCCAAATAGAATGAACCTATCAGAGTCAAAGATTTCAGATGTCAGTCAGTGAGTGAGTGAATGTGTTTTAAGTAGATACTAGCAGAATACCCGTGCTTTGCAATGGAGTTTCATGTTGTACATAATGAAAACATTAGTTTAATTAATAAAGTTCAATTAAAGCAGGTTTCTTATAAATAAATAGCTGTTGCCCACAACTTTGTTTGTGTGGTTTTCAAATTAATGTGACAATATTAGTATGAGTACACGATATGCATTGCAATGCCACTCAAAGATAGAAAATGTTTGTGTTTTAATTCTGTTTATTGAAGCGCTTTTGGATACACAATATTTTTTGTTTTTCCATCTGGTGCATACATGAATATATCAGAAGGTTTTCCTACGTGTGAGCAGGCCACATACAGCTGTACATGTGAGAAGCACAGATTTTCAAATTTAGTCCACACATTTGTAGCGATTGTCCCTGTGCTTTGTTGATGGTCATTGCAAATGCAAGTCACACTGGAAACTGCAAACGTCTGAATTCAAATGGCATATCTGTTGGAATCATTGGGATGCGTGGCAACAGTATATCTTCTCCTTTAAATTTTCCATTTAAGATTATAGCTTCAATGATATTGTGCATCATCTTTTTCACTGAAAGCCTGGTACTGTTGCAAAGCTGTAGTGGATTGATGTTTCGGAGAAGAATGATAGGCATGCCAATTTTCAATGTTAAAATATGCGGTGGCATACCTGGCAAATCAAGTGAATTCAAGAATTCAGTTGGATAATTGACAACTTCATCTTGATTCCTTACAGTATCAATGGACTTATATGTTGTCACTTCACCTGGTATTTCATTTTGAATGCTGAAATTGATGGCATTGACATCATTGTTTTTGGCTGCCAGTATAGCACGTGAACTTAGCCACTGATAAATGTCTGAAATAGAGCTTGTAAGATTTAATTACAGACAGACAGACAGAATTGACAGTGAGTTTGAGAAAAGTGTATAAAAAGTGATTACGCCAGGATTCGAAAAAGTGACCTTTTATAGAGTTGAAGTTTAGAGCCAAAAGCTGAGCCGATTATGCTAGAGGAGGTATTTTTAAAATCATTTGGACTTTTGATTCAAAGTTTTGATTTAGATAAACTTGTTAAATACCCGAATGACCACTAACCACTTAACAAAACCATTTAAAATATCAAATCAGCTGAATATCAAACTGCTCAGCTGTAACAATATAGCGAATACCATCGAAGTATATATAGGATTTTCACTTGTTACATATTAAACTTTTTATTTTACTATTAAAATAATATTTTTTAAAATTCATAAACCTTCTCAGGCATGCATACAACTCACCAAAGTTTCATCACAATTGGATGAATGGTATAGGAATGCATTCGGGACATACACACAGACAAACAGACTCATTTTTAACCGACTTTGAAAAAGAAGGTTATCAATTCGACCTGTATATATGTTTTTTTTTCTTTTTTTCTATGTTTGTTCGCGCATAACTGAAAATACTGAACCTATTTGGATGATCATCTCCAAAAATCGAGGATGCTCCAACTTAAGTCCCATTTTACTTTTGTAAGTATTGGTCAAGTATCTGCCCATTAATTTAGTAAATAAAAAATGGGCTCGGAAGCGATGGATACTTGTGGGACTAATACAGCTCCGGATAAACGTTTTTCCTGCATCGGTGAAGCGATAGCTTCGAAGCATTTTTGATATGTCCTATGGCTGGGGGGTATGTTCAAAATTCAGTCAGTATGAGCTCATAGCGGGACGAACTTAAATCATTATAGGTGGCTATCGTTTTAGCATAATTTGCTAATAAAGTCATCTAAATTTGTTAAAATGAATTATTTTAGATAACGTTCAATAAGTTACATAGATTGACTAATAAAAGCAACCAAATCTAATAAAATGAATTACTGTAGATGTCAATCAGTAAATTCAGCATACTTTGACCAATAAAATCATCTATATTTAATAAAATAAATTATTAGTATATTTGTTTATATAAATACTATATATAATAGATATACAATAAGGTTTAATTTTATAGAGAAATAGTAAGGGGCAAAAATAATATATAGAGAGAGTAATGATTAATAAAAGTAGGAAAAAGAGCCACTTTTAAAAATGCACTAATTTTTTGAGGGGAAAAGGGCTGGGTGTAAAGTTTTTTGGGGGAAAAAGAATCTTCTCAAAAAAAAATTTTGGGGAAGAAAGAACCTCCTTTAAAAGAGCTCTAAAAATATGAAATAATTGAGAAATTAAGCCTACTCAATAAAACCCTTTTTTGAAGTCGGCGCCATATTTTAACTGACTTATAATATATATTTATAATTTATATACTCAGTACTATTTATCCTAAGTTGCTTATAGTTTACACTTGGACCTAATCCAAACATAAGATATAATTTGTATTTATGAGCAAAATTCTATAATTTAGCTTAAAATATGGCACCGACTTCAAAAAGGATTTTATTGAGTAGGCTTAATTTCTCAATTATTTCATACTTTTTAGAGTTTTTTTAAAGGAGGTTCTTTTTTTCCCAAAAAAAATTATATATATATAAACTAGCTGATTTACCCGTGCTTCGCTACGGTATCTAAAATTTCAGATTTTCAATTTATTAATTTAGGTTTTATATTATAGATAAACAAAACCACTCAGCCAAATCTAATTGTTCAATCGAATCAACCAAAAACCACCAACCACTTTGGTAAACCTAACTGAAATTATCAAAACAACCAATATCCAATCACCCCTCAAAACTAAACTGTGTCCTATCAATTCGAACAAAGCCATCAACCACTCGGCCAAACAAAAAAAACCTATCGAATCAATCAAATAACACCAAACTGCTACCCGAAACATCTCTTTATACTTAAAATCATTGTGTTTGTGGCATGTCTTCCAAACTACTAAATCAACTTCAACTTACTTTGCTAAAAGTATTTTATTAATTAGGAGAACCAAATTGGGCAGGTTTTTAAAATTTTATATAACTAATATCAAGATACCCGTGCTTCGCTACGGTGTTTAAAGTTCATCAGATGATCCATATTGATAAAACACTAAACCACTCAGCTAAAACCATTGAACATACCAAATCAACTAATCACCAAACACCTCGTAAAACTACTTATCAAAATCGAAACAGCCAAAACCACCAACCACTTACTAAAAACTAAAACCATTGAATATACCAAATAAACCAATCACCAACTGCTTCATATTTGTAAAACAAATCTAAACTTATCGAAACAACCAAAACCAATTAACTTATTGAATCAACCAATCACTAACAGCTTACTAAAACTATCAAGCTTATTAATCAATTCAAACCCACCAACCGCTTGCCAAAACTATTTAAACTATCGAATCAACCGAATATCAAATTGCTCAGCCGTAACAAATACCAATTTTATTAAAAAACATATAGGATTTTCACTTCTTGCATATAGAACTTTTTATTTTATTATGAAAATTAAAAATCTGGCTTCGAGGTGCACACGGACCCCCTCCCGTCCACATATAGCCAAATTTTCAAATCTACATGCTGTAGTTTTGGCTGGGCATCGTGCGCGCACGCACATACTTGCTTTTATTATTATAGATGACTATCATTTTAAGCATAAAATAACAATAAATAAAATTTTTTTAGTACTAGATGGTAACAATAAATAAAATTAACTAGTTTAAAATGAAGTATTGTAGAAGATGGTGATCAGTAAATTTAGTATATAATTGACCAATAAAATCAACTGATTTTAGTCGAATATAGTATTATAGATAGCTATCAGTAAGTTCAGCATATAATCAAACGATAAAGTAACTTTCAATAAAATAAAGTACTGTAGATGACTATCAGTAGGTTAAGTATATAATTGACCAATAAAATCAACTAAATCAATTAAATGAAGTACTGTAGATGACAATCAGTAATTTATCATAAATTGACTAAAAATCAACCAAACAATTATCACATGAATTAAATTGTTTGAGACAACTCAACCAGGGATGGATCATCTATCTTAATCTTGATATAAATAAAAATCATTGTATGTATATATATAATTTTTATTCAAGACTAGCACCCAGATTCCCATGCTTTTCTATGGAGTTTATGCTTTATCAGATGAAGTTAATTAATTGTTTTAGGTTTTATATCATAGATAACCATCTACTACTCAGCCAAAACCATTAAACCTATAAAATTAACCAAATAGTTATAATCACTTGGAAAAATATTTTTAAAGTAAATATTTAATGGTAGCAGGAACTACTCTGATAGGAAACCACATTGTATTCCTTTATTTTAATATCAATATCTTTATTCAATTTTTTAAAATTAAAATAATATAAGATAGAATAGGAGAAAACAATGGTTTAACCTAAATTTTATAAGGTTTAAACCTGTTATAAACCAACCCTGCACCAGAGTGGTAACAGGTTTTACCCTGCTAGAAAAACACCCTATTTTCATTTTTATTTTTATCTCCACATCTTTATTTAATTTTTTGATATAAAATAGTAAGGGGGAAGTGAGAAAATAAGGTATATCTTATCCAATATGGGTTTTGCTTCTGTTACAAACCAAACCTGTACCAGAGTAGTAACAGGTTTTACTCTGCTAAACAACCACCCTATCTTTCTTTAATTTTTATTATGATATCTCTTTCAATCTTTTTAATAATATAACAATAAGATAAGAGTGGAGAAAATAATATTTGTCTTAGCTAGTATAGGTTTTGAACCTGTTATGAACCAAGATCTGTAGCGGAGTGGCAGCAGGATGTATCCTGTTAGGGTAGCCACCCTTGCATAGCAAACCTATTAAACCCATTGATTCAATTAGATAACACCAAACTACTAGCTGAAATATTATCAATAAAAATGCTCAACACCTGGCTATAGAATAGATACTTCATCAAGTATGCTATATGGTTTACAGTAGGTGCCTATAAACTGTTAACTGTCATATAAATCTTAAATTCCTAGCTCATGTAATTTAGAAGGTAAGAAAAAATTAATTTTTATATATTTATTTAAAGTTCTTTTTATATTTTTTGTTATAAATTAAATTCCAAAAACCCTATCTACTTAAGAACTTAACACTCAAGAGGCATATATATACCAACTTTTGTGTATTAACTTTTTTAGTTTTGAAGAAAATTAATTTTAATATGATATACAACTTAAATACTTTATAATAGACATCTATTACTTATTAAAACCAGATATTAATAAAAATGTAATAATTTTTATAAATAGTTTCTTAGTAGATATTAATAAACTAAAAATTCATCCATTCCAAATTTTAAATCCAGGGTTTGTGTTTAGGATATATGATGAAAATTAGCTTACATAAATAAAAGTTTATAGTTTTTGTAATTTTTTTGTAAATTAGAATTTAGTATAATATCTCTTACCTACTCCATAATTCTAAATATAAACTGCATAAAGATAGCAAAGTTTATAAATATAGGTTTGTTGGTTTTTGAAAAAAACAATATATATATACTGAATTTAGAGTGTTTTATAATATAAACTAGTAGAATACCCATGCTTCACTATGATGTTTATAACTTACCAGATGAAAATCAATTGTTTTAGCTTTTATTTGGTAGATGATCATCAATAGGTTTAGAAATCATTAGGCCTATTGAATTAACTAAATCATCAACCATTTAGAGAAAACCAATAATACTATCAAATCAACCAAAAACCACTAACCGCTCAGCAAAAACAAATTGTTAACCATAAAAGACCAAAAACTAACACATCCACTTATCAAAAACCTATAACTTTTGAATTAAATGAATACTACAAAATCACTCAGCTGAAAATGATGTAAGATTATCATTAGATCTTATCTTTTATCTTATATATACCATTTTATAAAGTAATTATATAATTTTTGTAACCTTATTAAAATTCCCCAAATTTATAGAGTATTTGTGCCAAGTGTCAGACAATTACAAGTCTGATTGTGTAGTAAAAGTGTATCAGTTTAAAGTAAGAACAAAAATAAGAACAAAATTGGTCAAATGACATTGGCCAATTCTTGGTAAAACCCTTTGAATTGGGGCAATAAATTTATTAATTATACTCAGATAAATACTACAAGTTAGGATGGTCAGACTGTCCCAAATTGTTGGCTAAATCTAAAGAGTCCATCAGAGGCTCCTCCCTAGGCTACATCTTATTTTGTACAATATGTTCTACAGAGACTGGCCCCTTTTTTAGGGTCAGAAGGGTTCAGCAAGGTGAAAATATTTTCCCACCTTCTAATTGGACTAAGTTTATAAAGTCCCTTCCTCACAGGTTCATCTTCCCAGTTGTTACTTCCCCATCTACCCTCACATTGAAGTAAGGCAATTATCAACCAATCCAGTAGGTTAAATCTCAATATTCCCTGATTCAGACTTTACTAAGCAATATGAACTTCAAGCCTCAACACCTTAAATACTAATTATTGACTTATTAAGAGTATTCTTTTTTATCCCCACACAGCTACTAATAAAATCTATAAAGATCAACCTTTTTAGTATTTTTTAGTTTTTGTTATTTTCTTATAATTGATGAGAAAAAACCCTTAAATTATATTGTTGGACCTAAGGTAAAAAGGCACCAGTGAGCATCTTCCCCAATAAAAATCCAACAAGTGCTGCTCACTATAGGGGCTACCTGTACACCTCAAAAAGTTCAAAAATGGAGGCTGTTGTGAGTTGTAACACTTCTAGCCTTTCCTCTGACATTAACCCTAGGCTAGCAATTATGGAACAACAGCTAAACAGTGCTTTGTCTTACCTTAAAAGGCTTGAGCAGCACTCATCTCAACGCCCTATTATAAAAAACCCCTCTCTGAGTCAAGTTCACACCTGGTGAGAGTATTATTGCCTCCTTTCTTTATGTTTATAAATCTGCAATGGAAGGAGCAACTGACCAGCAAAAAATCCAGTACATACTTCCATGATTGAATCATATAGCTTAAGAAAGAATGGTCCCCACTATGATCAACCTCAGCACTTGGGCGGAGGTTAAGCAAGCGCTTCTTGAAGAATTTGGTTCCAAGCAGAGTTTGCAACAGCAAAAACAGGCCTTTATGTGCCTTAGTATTCAAGAGGAGAATCAATCACCTCTTTTGTTGAGTGCTTCTATAATGAAGCTCAACCTCTGTTGCTTGCCCAAATGTTCCCTCTCAACGATGCTATTGCAGCTATCTTGGATGGCTTGGTATCACATCCCTCCTTGGTGATGCAACTCTCTTCTCTAAAGCACACTTTCAAAAATTTATGAGATATCAAGGAGGCCTTGCTAGCAAAGGTTGATATCTATATACTTGACCCTACACAAGGATCTCTGAGGCAAGCAGCCATACCAATCAATTTAGCCTCTACTATGGCTATTTCTCTCTAAAAACCTGCTCCTGCAGATTTTCCATCACAAAATGCTTCTTCTTATCATAAAGATAGTCAGATGGTAATGGCTGTGATGGGGCAGTGCTCCCCTCTGTCTTCAGTTTAAAAAACTTGTTGGTGAAAGCAGCCTTCCCATTGCCTTGACCATCTTTTTCTCCAGAGTAGCCTTTCCCAGTGATTCCAAAGCCTGCTCTTAAGCCTAAATCCCTTTCTTGGGTGCCAATCCCCCCATTAACAATGTTTTAAATGACCAGGTCACAAGAGCTAAACCATCTGTTTTACAGAAGCTCACCACCGCAGATTGATCTAATGCTTGTGTAACTAAAACATCCACCTCTACAACGCTATCTTCATCAACCTTTATTCAGCTAACTCTAGTCTGCAACCTGTCTTCATGAGGCAGCATAAACCCCCTACTTTGAGGGTCGAAAATTGAGCTGTGACAATTTTACCGCCTTCCTCAAAAGTTAATAAGGTGAAGGAGCAACCCCAGGACCTATTGTGCTATAAGGGGAGCCCTGAACCTACCTTATTACTTATAGGCTCCCTGACGTTCATTGATAACCCCTCTGATAAAGAATCTGAAGGGGGTGGTGAAGATTTTGGGCATTATGTTTTAGGAGCCCCAGGTGAAGTGGAGGTACCTGACCAATTGAACCCAGAAAGAGTGGATTGGGCTAAGATCCCCATCAACTTATCTCTGGCAAGTGTTGAGGGTCAAAATTATTGATACTTTCAGTGACGCTGACCAGTTCATTGCCACATTTATCTGATCTACCCAGTGTGTTCATACCCTGAAGTCTAGACAAGACATATCATGAAACTGTAAAATGACTTGCCTCCACTTTCCATCTAAAAGCGGTCCTCACTCTTCCCCCCACTTTGGATAGTACTTTAACTAAAGTGGAGGTCATCATTAATAAAGTGTGGGTTGGGGCTATCCTCAACACTAGGTCCCCTGTGAACGTTGTGTCAACCAAGCTCATTAAGAAAATTAAGCTGGCCTCTGACCTTTGACTACACTCAAGAGTTTGAAACTGTAGGACCAAACAACATTTGTGACAGTAGGTTGTACTCTTCTCTGCCCATTTATCTTGGAAGGATTCTATTGTCAGCTCCAGAAATGGTCTTGACCAATAATACCTACAATCTACTCATTGGGACCCAGTTTATGCTCAAATATTAAGGTGTTATTAACTTAAAGCAGGGCTATCTCCTTGCTTAACTATGAGGTTCCTCTGATTTTGACTAATGTGGAGCTTAATAAAAAATATTATGTTTGCACAGTTGAGTATCCCTCTTCCACTTTATCCCTACATTACACCATGGCAGGCCAGCATAAAAAATGTTGCCTCAATCAGTGGACTCCCTGGAGGGTATCCTTTTCTATGCTTCTGAAGAGTTGGTCATTAAGTCTGGTGAACTAAGAGTAGTTGATACAAAGATTATTGTGCAAATCCCACACAACTGCCTACTGCACCTAATTAGCATAGCGGAGTTAGTCCTTTAGAGCCCAGAGTTTTGTCAGGCATGTTAGACCTTGCCTATCATCAGCCTATTAACCACCTACTAGGGAATCTCACCAAAAAGGATATGGTGGTAAAAAGCATCAAGAGATTGTAAAAGGCCTGCTAATACCTAATGAGGACATCAAAAAAGTCCACTGTATTAGGTCTATAGCTGTTATGGGCTTATCCACTGACCAATCTTTATGTACCCTACCTTATGTTCATATCTCCGATGAGCTAACCCCAGCTGAGCTGGATAAAGTCTACACCCTGCTCAAGGCTACAGCGACATTTTCTCCAAATCTGACAATAACTATGGCACATGAAGTGGTGGACTCATACTATTGACGTTGGTGATGCTTGACCTATTCACTCCAAACCCTACCAAAAATCCAAAGTTGAGGAGTTATAGATGTGGACGGAGCTTAAGCAGCTGCTGGACGCTGGATTTCTGGTGCCTTCCCAAAGCCCTTGGTCATCCCCGCTCCTATTGATAAAGAAGAAGAATAGAGGTCATTGGGTAGTGATGGACTACCGCAAACTAAACAACCTCTTAAAGAAGGATAGTTATCCTATCTCTTGCATTGATGACACTTTGGCCCAACTCTCTGGGTCCAAGTTCTTTTCAGCCATGGAATTGGCTAGCAGTTATTGGCAAATGGACCTTTCTCCACAAGACCAGGAGATATGTGCTCTTATTTGAAGTGAGGTATCTTCCAACCTACCTGACTACCATAAGGGTTTTGTAGCATAACCATCACTTTCCAACGGGCAATGGATCACATTCTCCAGAATCTCAAGTTGAGATGTGTGATTGTCTATCTTGATGACATAACCATCTTCTCCAAGACTTTCAATGAGCACCTCACGCATCTAAAGGAAGTGTTTCAGCACTTGCGGGCATCTAATATCAAATTGAAGCCTTCCAAATGCACGTTCTTCCAGAAGAAGCTGGATTTTCTCAAACACGCCATCTCACAAGATGGAATACAACCGCTACAAGATAAAGATAAAGCAATATCCAAGATGCCTGCACCCAAAAACCTTTGGGACTTCAGGTATTCATGGTCATGATAGGGTACTATCATTAATTTATCCCAAAGTTTGCCCAGCTCAGCGAGCCCCTTATCCGCCTTCTGCCTAAGAACACCCTCTTCCATTGGGGTGCTGAACAAAAGGCCACACTGAGACTCTGAAGGAGCTATTGCAAAAAAGGCTGATACTCCGCCACCCTGACTATGGCAAGCCCTTCATGTTGTTCACGGATTCCTCTGACTACTCTGTTGGAGCTATATTGGCTCAATTAGATGAGCATGGGGACAATCACCCCATGTCTTACTTTACAAAATTCTTTTAAAAGCTGCGCGCAAATATAGCCTCACTGAGAAAGAGTGCTTGGCTGTCCTGCTCGCTGTCAAACACTACCGTCCATTTTTATATAGGACTCCCTTCAAAGTGATCACAAACCACGCCTCTCTAAAGTGGTTAGAGGATATGAAGGACCTCACAAGGCGGTTGGCTCACTGGGCCCTGAAGCTCCAGCATTACACATGACTATTGAGCATTGGGCGGGAACGCACCACATGAATGTAGATGGGTTAACGCGGCTGCCTATTATTAACTTATACAATAGTAAATCTGAGAGTTTACATGATCTCCTCATGACTTCTGATGTGAGGGCTTATGAAGATGAACCAGTGTAAAAAATGCTAGCTCAACCCTCCCGCAACATCAATGTGAAAAGTGGGAAGTTATAAAAGGAATTAGGAGTAAATTGATTGCTCTATCTCCGGCCGTCAGAGAGAGTTCCTGTCATCTTGGAGTCCCACATTATCATGGGGCATGGCGGAGTATGCAAAACATATGAGTGGGTGAAAGAGCGGTACTACTGGGAGGGCATCTTAGAACCATAATTGAAGTCAAGGATGAATGCCTGACCTGTAAAAAGCATTCCAGCTTCAAGACTTGATATCACTATCAACCTATGACGTCCCAACAACCCTTCCACACCATAAGTTTGGATGTGGTAGGTTCTTTCTCTCAGACTACAGGTGGCAATCGCTATATCTTGGTTAAAATTGATCATTTAACTAAATGGGTTGAAGCTGTTGCTCTCCCCGCTCAGACATCTAAAGTCACGGCCACCTTTTTACACCAGTACATATTCACCTGGCATGGGTGCCCTCAGGTCCTCCTATGTGACAATGGTAATATTTTACCTCCTGAGTGATTAAGCTCCTTGCCACCTCCATGGGAGCTCAACAACTCTTCTCAGCCCCCTATAACCCATTCACAAATGATGTTGTAGAAAAGGTTATCAGAACCCTGGTCTCAATATCCTCAAAGTAACCACTTCAGACGTACTCCACTGGGATCTCTACTTACCTAGTGCTCTCATGGCTTACCATATTAGTTACCATCACATCCTCAAGATGTCCCCTTTCTGTGTATTATATTGGCGAGAACTTAAGATGCCAGAATTATTAGCTAAGAATTATTTAACTGACAGGACGACCCTGAGAAAGCCATAAAAAAGTTGGCCCAATACATTAAATTAATTACAATCAGAGGATATGACTAGTAAAGCAAAAACAGTAAACAAAGAAGGCTAAGCTGTGTATGAGCTCTGGGACCCTCTTCCTTCCTTCCTTCCAAGTATCCAACTTGGTACTGTATTATCACAACCATATCATGCCTAGAAAAAAAGCTTGGGTCCATCTGGGAAGGGCCTTTTGTTATCACCTATAAGCAAGGGGATGAGTAGTCTATTAAGTCCCTCGCTTCAGGCCTCACCATTAACCAAGTACATGGATGGTTATTGCGACCTTATTAACCCCCTACCACTCTTGAAGGAGGTAATGTCAGACAATTACAAGTCCAATATATTGATAATAATGGTTTGGAAGGAATAATAAAAACATTGTCCAAAAGATTTGGTAAATTCCTAGTGTAACACCTCAAATTGGGGTAACATTTTTATAATAATCGGGAAAACAAAATGAATTTTGGCGGTCAGATTATACCAAATTATCAGCTAAATTCAAAAAGTTCATCAGAGGCTCCTCTCCAGGCCACTTCCAATTCAATACAGCCTACACCATGTAGACCAGCCCTTTTTATAGGGTTAAAGGGTGTCCAACAAAGTGCAAAAATTTTTCAGCCCACTGATTGGGTAAAATGCATCAAAACCTTACCACATGGACTTATTTTACCTGCCCTCCATTGGCCATCTCGTCAAAGTGAAGTGGGTCTTCTGAGCTCCAATAGGTCAAATACCAACATTCCCTAATTTGGACTTTACTAAGCAATCCAAACTTTCAGCCTCAACATTTTAAATACTAAGTATCAATTTATAAATAGGGTTCTTTTTTACCCCTGCAGGCTACTAATAGAATCTATAAAGATCAAATTTTAAGTATTTATTAGGTTTTTCTATTTTCTTATAAGTGGTGAGAAAAAATCCCTAAATTACATTGTTGGATTAAGACAAAAAGGCCTCAGCAAGAATTTTCACCGCCAAAAAAATCCAACACCTATTTCCAACTTAGAGGTCTCTCCCTGGGCTTATCCAGCAATTATACTTCAGTGGCCTTTTTGGTGAACTTCTATCCCTTCCTTACTCTTTTATGCTGCAGCTGTGGAGAAGTTGACAGCAATCCAAAATATAATAAGTATATATTAAAAAATACTTTTATCTACAAAAATATGTTTTATTAAAGGTTTTCTAATGAATGTATATAGGAAATTTGGCGCCAAACTCTTATGTTAGCGCCTCACTGGGAAACGGCACCAGTTGCTGCTAAATTTACCCTTCAGTGTAGCACAAAACGATGATCTTCCTCATTGGGTTAGTCAGGTTCTCTTCACTAAACAAATGCACCCTTCTTTGGATTGAGCGAAGAATATGATACAACGCCTTCACTAAACCCTAGAGATCAACTTTGTCAGGTTAGCGACCTGCCTAGGTAATGGTAATCTTGCCCTTAACCATCAAGTCATGATACCCAAAATGTTAAGTCATCTGTTGCTATCAAGGTGGCATCACTCACCTAGCAACTAATAAATCCCTTAGTTGATCAATGAAAATCCTAATTAACTTCCATAAGATAATTTAATTATCAACATTAAATCAACAACTTAATTGCTTGTTTATTGTTGGGAGCAATCCCCAATGAAATATTATTGATATGGCAGATTAAAATTAGCAGATTAATAAATATGCGTTCATGATAATACACCAAACAATATTCATTGCAGCTTAAATGATAACTCCTACATCCATTAGCGGGATAAATCCCTAGTGTAAAAGAATACTTATAATCTTAGTTGAGCGGGATAATTTGGTCATATACAAAATACTAATATGAGCTTAGCAAAAATCCCTACGGCATGTAAAATGTCCTGGCAACATGCCAATAAGGCCAGTGAGAAACCTAGTCCCTTTCAGCTCTGATAGATTAAATAGTGATATTTAAAAGGTGATTCTCAACTCTTCAGAGTAGTTTGTGTAATAGAACCATGGCAAATCTCTAGGTTCTTTCTTGAAGATTCTATTACAATTGTATACTTCCAAGATGGTATATGGCAGATAATTCTCACTAATTGACAGGGTCATTTGGCAATGATCTGCTGGTCAAATATCTACATTCACAATAATGCACAGCGGAAGCCCTTCTTCTGTGCTAACATTAGGAGTTAACTGCTTCACACCCTTTTTAGTCAGGGTGTAGTGGATGGGGTAAATAAATTGATTCATTACCACCAAACACATCCATCATTTCCAAGGGTGACATCTTTATCCTTAAATACCAGAGAAAGTTGTAACTCAAGATGCTCATAGTGCTGGAGGTGAAATCAATCCTTGCTCCAAACTTCAAGAGAAACTTCATATTGATTAAGAAGTTATAATAGTCATTTTTAAAATCCACTTCTGGCCCAATTAAGACCATGCGCTAAAGTGTACATGTAGCACAGAATATGCTCTTAGGACGCGAATAGTATCTGGTCCTTCAGTTTGGTACTTCATGTTATAATAGATATTGGGCATGAACTTCAGCTTCTTCATGAGCTTAGATGATATGATGTTGACTGGAGCCCTGGTGTCCAGTACTGCTAAGATGTGAACTTTCTGGATAATCACTTCTACTTTAATCACAATCTTGCTGAAAAGGTTTCCAGTGGTCAGCACTTCAATAGCAGATTCCTCAACCTATCTCAGCGCGGCAGCGCTCATTGTAGCTTTGACAGTATCTTCTCCAACTGGAGCCAAGTTCTAGAAGGTAGCCATAACTAGATGCTCTACTTACTCAACTGAATTAATGATCTGTGTAGGCTGCTTTGCTTGTGCCAGGTATGTACAACTTGATTTGGATCAGTCAGTGCCATGGACTCTCAATCTAGTGGCACATCCACCGCTCTAGGTGACCCTAGCACATGATTTCTTGCACTGGCCAATTCATCACCTTTGTGATAGTTTTCACCCTCAGTGTGGAGATCCACCCAGTTTTCAGCGTTAGGGTATACTCTTTAAATGGTACTTCCTTCTTTTCCATGACAAGTTATGGAAAAGATTGGTAAAAGTGCCCAGATTGACAGCACTTAATGAACATTTAACTCTCAACAAGGCAAGCACTCAGGTAATTTTGAACACTTTTCCTTGGGTTTGTCACCCTTAACATTAACGAAGTAAACAGCCTTGCTAACTCATTGAAGGGGTGTTCCCATGCCTTGTGTTTAGTTTTATATGTCTCTTTTACATCTAGTAAAGCTTTCTTAAGCACCTTTAGGGATGTTATGCTCTTTGCCACAAAAGTCATATTCATCTTTAAGTTGGTAAACATCTCAAATGAACTCAGCAAAGCGGTTTTCACTGTAGGTGAATTTAAAGTTCCTGTAGTCCACAATTGTTGAGCCTTAAGTAGTGGCATGAGGTGTAGTTTGCGACCAACTTATTCTTGCCTACTGTCATAAGGAGGAACTCTTGCTTCATATTTTGGACGTCTTGTTTAATACCAAACTCAAAAGGTAGGATACTCTTCACTTTGGTCCAAGACAGTCCTGTTTGTAGACTCATCTTAAGGATCTCCTAGCCTTGCAACTCATAAACCTTTGCACATAAAGATCCTTTTGGCAATTGCTAGTGCCATCCATGCTGTTCTCATGCATCTAAAGGAAACCAGAAATTTCTCCTTCTCTAGGTGTATACATGATCTTAAAGTACATATGAAATTAGATCTTCTTCAATAAGGTCAGCATACATCATGGTCAGTTGTGTGGCATTTCTGACTGGTTGTGGGACATTCTGTTGAGTGACACATACAGGTGCCTTAACTTTGGTTACTGGTCGATTAGAAGTAGGTTCTGATATAGTGCGCAGTTGTGGATTCAAATTGTCTAATCTCTTGTTTATAGAAAACTGCATATCATCGTGATGTTCCAAGCGCTCTCCATATTTGTTCAAAAAGTAGATGGTTTCTTCATTCTCCTTTTTGGGGAATATGATTCTCTCCTCTAGATCCCTAAGTGTTTTTACTTTTTTATTATAGGTGAAAGTACTCTTACAATAGGTATATAGGCATTTTGTGCTCTTCTGGTGATATCCTTGATGCAATCAAGCTCATCACATAGATCATGCACTTATAATTCAAGGGTATGGATACTTGAACAGATTATATCTCTATCCCTCACCTGGATCTCAAAATAATCCTTACCACGATATACCCCCATATCTGCTTTATTGTCAAACTGCTCTTGAGAACTCACATGATTCTCATTTGGGCCAGATGGTGCCGCCCCTGTATTGAGCACCACAGTCAGCTCACCAAACGTTGCTTGATTAACATGTGAGGCTTACTAGCTGCTCAGGGGTTCTACTTTGTGAAGATTCTGCATCAAACAACCTTCTCTCAGATAACAATCATCCTAGTAGAGCTTTCTCCTCTGATACTATAAGTTGTAGCATCAATCTCTTTAGTAAACTGTTCAAGCCATAGGAAAATCTCTTGTTGAGAATTTCTGACATTTTTGGTGTACGTTGGCCCTCAGGACTCAATGGAAGCCAATCCAACATCGCTTTTGACCAATCAGCTCTAAGTTATCTACAATTTAAAGAGTCCTGTTTAAACAATGTAGATCTCAGATTGGTTACTTTAATCTTTTAAATGTCTAACCACAGACTGGATATTGGTGATTAGTTAACTTAAATCACAAAATATGTAAAAAAAGCTAAAACTAGATCAGTGGAAAAATTCATATTAAAGCAAAAAGAAGAATTTTATACTTCTGTTAAAAAATCAGGATATAATATTAATGATAATTGTAAAGTAAACTGGGAATTTGGGTAGCAACATTGGGGATTTTCAGAATCTTCTAGTGAGATGGTGTCTAACTTCCACTTTGATGCTTTGTCAAGTTGACTAAGTTCCTGTATCTGTGAGATCCTTCTTATGGCGATTTAACTCTGAACCTGGATGTCCAGGAGCCCCTTCTTCTGTCCCCACTTATGGGATATGGGCGGTAGCATCTTCTTAAGATATGTTTGATTATCAAATATAATAACAAAAAGTCAACATCTGGTTTGTGAGATGGTTTTCATTCAGCGCCTCACATATTATTTTCAAGTGACTCAAAATTGGTTGTTTTCCAGATTTGGAATATCACTTGTGAGCCTCAATTGCTTCCAGTTGGAGTAATTTGATCAAACCATCATTTTGTCAGAAGTTAGTGGTAAGTTATTTTGGCCGTCAAGATTAAATAGGGCTAATTTACATATTGATTTTTGGGTGACGTTGTCATCTTTATAACCATATATGCTGAAGCGTCAGTGTGAAAATTATTTCGCAAGATGTAACTCTGATCTCAGGGTAAATTTTTTGCCTTGTTCGAATCTATAAAAGGGGCTCATCCATCTTCATTTGTGACAGGTAAGTTGCTCTTATTTTTTCCAGTTTGAGGGTGAATTATGCACATTCTTCCTGAGAATTAATGGTCCTCTGATCAACTTTTGGCCTCATTTGTGACAAGGCTTTCTTGGTAAACTGGTACACCACTAACATTATAGCATCATACCCATCAGAGAGGGGCAGCTCCACAATAAAATTGACTGAAAGGGAAGTCCAGGGCCCTTCTGTTTTTTGTGAGAGCACCAACAACCCCGCAAGAGGCTGATGATTTAGTTTTATCCTATTTTAAACCAAATTTAAATTAATTTGAGGTATGCCGACTAGGGGACAGACATTACCAAAACAGCAACTCCAAACTAAACAAATAAAAAATCTGAATCAACCACCTGAAACAGGCAGTGAGACACACAAAAAACGAGAAAATAACATACCAGGTGGCACAGCGGCGAGCCTCTTATCACTATAACAGAGGGGGAGGGTGGATCAGGTAGATTATCATCAGGTTCAGCATTGAAAGAAGTGGATCAATGTTGATAGCAAGGGATTTGGGGCATCTGTGGGATAAGGGTCGAGGTGAAGTAGATAGCTGTTGAGATAAAAAATGGGCCTGGAGCATAGCCTCTATGAGTTCAGCAACCTGGGTTTCATCTTGGATGCAGGCATCTGGAAGTTGGGCAAATTTTTCAATGTTGTCTCTGGTGATGCATGTGGATAAAAATCTGCTAATTCAGCAGCATGCTTGGTAGAGGTGATAGCAGCTTCATTAAATTTGATTTCTTTTTTTTGTGACAGTAGGGAAATTGGGAGGGAATTCAGTGATATGCTGCCTTTCTTTAAATTCAGCAACAGAGCTGCCATGGCTTTGTGGAGATGGTGACTTTTGGGTGAAGCCACCGTGGCCTTGGATAGCTGATGGTCATCCTGGAAAGGGGTAGCATTGAGTTTGGGGACATATTGTTTGGGCGAAAGTTGAGCATCAAAGTCTAAATTCAGATAAAGTTCTAAATTAATTGGAAAATCAGGCGGTGGAACAGTTTCATCAGATTTGGTCATTTCATCCAATAAGTCTCAGGGACTTTGGTTGAGTTGGATTAAATCGGTGATAAGTGGCTTGGGTTGGGTAATTTTTGGGGGTAAGAAATTGTTTGGATTAAAGTTGGGTCCAAACCTGCACCCAATTGGTTGGCATGTAAATTGGCCTGCTCAGGCTTGGGTTGCTACATTTTGCTTCTGATTCAACAAGCGCACAGCCTGTGGGGTGGGGGCAGCCAAAATCCCCACTTGAACGCTGTTGGTGTGGCCTCATGGGTGAAGTTTCCTATGTTTTCAGGGTTTGAATTGTATAAACATGTTTTTTGTATGGTCCAACTCATGGCAGAGGGAAAAAATTGTGAGACCATTGTGGTGCAAGCCCAGAAAAAATGGTCAGGTGTGGATGAGATATAGGCATGCGGTGGAATGTTCTGGGCCATGTTCAGCTGGTGAGGATTAATGGTGGCCATTGCTTAAGTTGCCGCTAGGCGCTCAGCACCACTTGAGACAAGGAATTGGAGGATGGTTTCTATGCCATAAGTGGATAGCCCTGATATCAACTCCTCATAGAGTGTATTAATGGAAGGTGTGAGGGAAGGTTTGTAAAGGTCACCACAAGTGTGGCATCATTGGGGAGACGTGTTTGGGTGGTGGTAATGAGTGTGTTTTAGTATATTAAGGGAGTTTCTGCAGCAGCAGCCGCATCCTCTTCAGTGGTGAAGCCAATATCAAAATATCCCTTGTAAGGCTAGAAGTCAATAAACCCTGCTGGCGCAAAGGTGGCCATTGCCAGCTCAATTATCACTTTGTCATCATATGGTTAGAGAATTCCATATTTGAAGCAGAGGCAAAAGTGGATAATAAATTGAGGTAGGGCTAGGGGGTGGGGCAGATTGGATGGACTTGTGTGAGGTGCAGTGCTAAGTCCCTTTGGAGGGACAAATTGGCCAGAAGTATTTGGCAGACTGGACGAGCTCATTGTGAAAATTTAAGGATTGCTAGCTTGTTTAATTTTAAATCCTGCACACTTAATTAGGCTGAAGTTTGACTTATGGATCTTCGATTTTGCCAGTGGCTTATGGTATTTTGACCGTTCAAAAACTCACTAGGCATCCTCAACTAGCTCTGACTCTTCTAGCTGATTTTGGGATGTATTTTCCCTCCATGATTGGGAACTTCAGCTGAGGCAGGAAAGTTGCAAGCTGTGGATCATGAGATACCAGCTTGCTGACACTCTCAAAAAGAGACTCAAGATACAAATCAGAAAGAAAATAGAATAAAATAAATCTTTATTTGACTAGATTATTTGATAATTATTTATTAGGCAAGGCGACGGTATTTATACTTTAGGGCATCTCCTGGCCACATTTGAGCACAAAATTTCAACAGATATTTTACTATTTAAAATCAACCCTTGGACTGATATGACTGAGATCTATTGCTAGGTTGTAAAAATTTACTCTTTGGTTGTTATTGGCAAGCAGCCCAGTAACCTTTTTGCTGCACAGGTTCAATTTACTCATGTACTTTGTCGCGCTGTATAGAATAAATTATTAATTGATAATAGTATGGAGACTATTATCCATAGTTGAAGATGAATTATATTATGACACAACGCTCGGCCAATATTCCCAATTAAATACTTGTAAAATTGTACTTGTAGGGATTTGTTCCCTATACTCTTGTCCACCCATTCTTCGCTGAGATACCCTGGTGACAATCTCTCTTGGCTCAACACACAGTTAGCAGCTATCCCTGATTGTGGTTCCTTCTTCTCTAGATCCCCGCTCAGATCTTTACTCTTCTCTCTGAGAGTCTTCCAATTATTGCCTTTTGCAATAATATCCTTGAGATAGAACAACACAATAGAAGATTATAGTCTAACTATACACTGAATTGATAATGTAAATAATATTTTACTGTAAAGTACTTTTTTATTATAGTAAATCCTAGGGAATTATATAGTGGGGAATTTGGCTGTCTAATCCTTAGTTGACACCTCTTAAATGAAATGGCAGCCATTGCCATTAAATCACCCATCCTCATCTCAGCAGCGATAATCTTCCCCATCCTGGCTAGGATTCTGTCATTGGACATCCTCAAGACCTCAAATGTAAAGAGTCAGAAAAAGTGTCCCTAACATTTTCCTATTGATCCAAGCAAACCAACCATATTTGGTTAGCAATTTGCTTAGGTAATGGGACTTATTACCCATTATGGCAGGTCACTTACCAACTGATCAATTCGCTAGTTGCAGGTTGCATCATTCGCCTCACAACTTGCTATTCATTCCCAATCAGTCAGTGATGAAACCTGACCGATCCCAGTCAGTACACCTGATAGTTAATCACTATCAGATGCCCTATTCATTGGGAACTCCACTTGATGAGATCTTAAGTATTCATCCGGATTGATCCCCCAACAGATACAACCAGGTGAATATCCCAAAATCCCCCAAACTTAGTTCCTCTAAAACTTAGGCCAACCAATTTCCAATTCACTTTGCCTTAGGGAATTATCCCTTAACGATTCCTGGTAATTTAGCTGGCTGGAATATGGGAAAAAATACCAACACATCCCCCCTCTTGCCTAGATTTCCAGCGAGAAAAGGACTGGGGCATGAGAACACCACTTTGGACACCTGGTCAAATACTTCATTAGTTCAAGCGGAGTACACTAATCAATACTCAACGCTGTTTGGGATGACCCTTGGCATATGGCATTCTTCCTCTTCCTTCTCACTACCGCCTTCTCAGAGCGTGGTCATCACAATCTTCTGTCATGCCAGGCTGATCAATTTACTCATGTCAATATTAATTCTGGGATCTGGGTTTCCCCCCCATCAGGGTATATGACCTGCTGTCATATCCAGGATTCTTAGTCTGGCGTCCTTAACTTCCTAATTTTCTCCTCATACTAGACAGGATACCCTTGCAGTCAATGTTTGTTTTGCAGCTTGATTAAAAATACTTATTTATATTCGCCCTTATTATTTTGCTCATAACCTCTTAGCTTAAGTCATTCCTAATTCTTCCCTTGGAGAGCTTATCTAATTAATTTTTTGATAATTACTCCGAAATTGGAGCTTAATGGATTTTAGAGTGCATAATGTCAACTTCTATATAAGTCTGACATCCCCCTCTCGTCCAGCTCATGTCAAATTTCAAGTCGCACTACCAGCAGCTCCTTAATAGTTTGTCTGATCCAGACCTCCGTATCTTCCAGCAGATGAGTCAGGATGCTCAACAGAACCTCTTTTATGATCCTTCCAGGACTCATACGCCTAGTCTGGCGCAAGCAGCTAGTCCTTCCACCAAATTACTGGAAATGGTAACTAATCCCTCCAAAACCAGGCTGGCTATTGTTTCAAACAACACCTGACTGACTTTTCCTCTGCCGTCAATTCCAGAGTTGGACTTTGAAACTCTCCTGGATTCAGCTCCTTTCACTGATGCTCCAAACATCGTCATAGATGCTCCAGAGATTATGCCAGTTGCTCTGGATTATTCATTTTCTTGCTGGGTCAGACCTGCTCCCTGAGTTCTTCTTCCAACTTGGTCAATTTTACAAACCTGCTGTTCTGGTCTCTGAGTTCTCAATTGGTAACAGTATTCACTTTGAGCTCCCCTACGATTAACTCCAGTCCCAAGTCACCAAGGCCTTGACTTTAGCGCTGAATCCCTCTGATCTTGATAACCTTCTGGATCAGGATACTGCAACTTATGCTCTTTGATTTGCTAGCCAAGTTCTTCAAAGTTGGTCCACAAATCTTCCAGCCTCGCCTGGGTTCCACCATTTGTTCAGCTTTAGCTTCTAAGAAGCCCATAGTCGCCGCTTTCAGGATGCTATCCGCTCTCTGCACAACTATCTCTTCTTTGGAGCTTCCCATCAGTATCTTCTGCTGATGGCATTGATAGAGGGCATGATTTGGCAACCCCCATTGAGCATCCCTTCTTTGTTGCTGGCCCACATATCCGGTGTCCTTGATGAAGCCCATCGTCAGGCGCTCAGGACTAATCTTCTGGCTCTAGTGCTGTATTGGGATTACTTAGGGTTATTTGCCAATTGCATCTTTTTAAACTGTTGCTTTCCTCCCCACTCTGAGGTTTTGCAATTGGCTTCCTCCGACATCTCAATTTCCCTTCCCCTAGCCGCTTTCTCTCAGGGCTTGGCGTCCACTCAAAGAATGTGGTTTCGTGTAGGTCTCGCCCTTGCTAGTCCAATTGCATATAAATTTTGATGGGCTGTTCATTCTTACGCAATCCATCCTCTCTACCCCAAGAGGCGACATAGGTGGAATCATCCCCATACCAAGGACAATCAATAAAAATAAAAATAAAAATAAAAATGAAAATTATAAAATTATAAAATTATATTGGCTTTTTTATCTATGCGTTTTATAATCTTTTTTTCAATATATCTTATCAATTTTTACCTTTTCTTATTTTTTACTATGGGACTTGACCTTGCTTTGGTTCAGCGGTCCATCTTTTTCCCCCAAACTTGGTCCTGGGTACTTAAACCTGCCAGTTTTCTAAGGTTCAGAGGTCCTTTTTTGGACTTACCCATCTAGATTGATTCAGAGGTCCTTTTTTTGGACTTGACCTAATCATCAGGACATGACTAACTTAATGGTTCATTGGTCCTTTGGGAACTCTTTTATTTTTTTCATCAATCCAACACTTCATGTACTTAGCGTGGACTCAATTCAAAACTCTTCCATCCAAGATAATCTTGATGGAGTAAGCATCAGTCGCTGTCTTGACAATCACTTCAAATGGACTCAACCGCAATACATATATTTGTTTCTTCGTCCAAAACCATGCATATCGCAATAGGCAACTCTTTCCCCTATTCAATATTCTTCTAAGGCTGGTCAGCTTATGTCATGCGTCAATTTTACTCATATCCATTTCTTCAAGGTTGTATCAAATGCTTGCAATTGCATATCAATAAGAATACTCATTAGTCAGTTCAGGTATTGCTTGTTACTCATCCCTGACATAGGTTGCATCACCAAATATAAAATTGGTGGCAACGTGGCCTTTCTTCCATATATTAATTCAAACGGCGTCTTTCCTGTCACTGTATGATATCTAATATTGTAGGTGAATGTCACCAAACTTAGGTACGTTCCCCACATGGAAATTCTCCCTGCGACTAGCTTCCTCAGCATCATGGCCAGCGTTCCATTGACCTGTTCTACAATCCATTCATCTGCATCTGGTATGGTACTGACATGACTCCTCAGATCCCCATTATTTTGTTTAACCTCAGGATCACATGAGATGTGAAGTTGGTCACATTGTAACTAAGCAGGACCTGCGGACATCCATGCTGGTATACCACTTGATTCAGGATGAACCTCGAAGTACTGGTAGCGTCTAAACTGGTTAGGGCCTGCATCTCTACCCATCTCATCATATGGTCATTGGCAACTATGATGTACTCGACTCCCCCTGTACTCATCGTCAGTGGTCCCATCACGTTGATGGACACCGTGTGCCAGGCAAATCCAGGGCGGACCAGTCAGTATCCAGTTGTATTCTTATGTGGTTTGTGCAGCTGGCACTCCACTCAACAATCCAGATAATCCATGACATCATAGTTGATCAATTCCCAGTAATAATACTGGCGCGTATGGTCAGTTGTTTTCCTCAGGCCTCCATGCCTGACAACCTTGTGAGCTGCTTGTACTATCGCTGCTCTTTCCAAAGGTTTCAGAAATAATAGCCACTTTTTATTGATTGTCTTAAATACTTGTCCATCCATAGCCTCGGTGTTTTCAATCACTTTTCTAAGCACACCTTGGATTTCTCAGGGCTCATTCCCAATTTCTCCGTTGACCATTCTCTGGAATAGCCCATCCGCCTGCTGGTATACCAACTGAACCATTGGCAACCACGATAAGCCATCCACATTCTGATGAGAAGCCCCTGCTCAGTGGACTATCTCATAATTGTAAGCCTGGAGCTTAAGTGCCCATTGGCCAGTCATCCTTCTGGTTCTTTTAAAGTGTGTAGCCAACTCAGTGAAGAGTGGTCCATCACCACCTTAAAGTGCATTCCATGGACATACACCTGAAACTGCTTGCATGCATAAATGACCACAAGGCATTCCCGCTCAATCACGGTGTAGGTCCACTTAGCAGCTGAGAGTGTCTGGCTCACATACGCCACTGGATGCTCGTCCCCAAGTTCGTCTACTTGGCTCAGTATGGCGCTGATCACCATCAATGAAGCATCAGTTTGAATGATAAACTCCTGATCAAAACTTGGATATTTCAGAATTGGCGAATCTATCAAATACTGATATAACTCATTGAAGGAGTCCTGGGCCTCTTCATTCCATACAAATCCATTCTTCAGATCCTTCAACAGATGGAATAATGGCTCAGCTATCCAGGCAAAGTCCCAAATAAATCTTCTGTAGTATATAACCATACCAAGGAACACTTGGATGTCTCAGACACTCTTCAGTACAGCCATACGCTCTATAGCTGCTATCTTCTGGGTTTGCGGCTGCAATCCACTTGAGTTGATTACAAACCCCAGGTATTCCAACTCTTTCTTGAAGAAGTGGCACTTCCTTGGCTTAATCTTCAGGTTAGCCACGGACAGTTGCTTAAATACTTCTTCCAAGTGGTGGAGGTGATCAGTAAACGTCCTACTGAACACCTTTATATCATCCAGATATACCAGGATGCATGACAACTTCAAGTCACTTAGTATCACATCCATATTGACCACTTGATATAGCTGATCCTGCTCTTCGTCCACAAACAGATTGCTAATGTCAATTTCTTCATTCATGATATTGGGAGGAACATGTTTCTCCACATCTCTAGACTGTTCCTTGTCTAGGCCGCGGGCCCTTTTCCCAAATCCTTGGCAGCTGCTGTCTCCTTGGCCTGGACCTCGTTAATCTGATCCTTCAGCATTTTACAGTGTACGGCGAAATGTTCTTTCCCACCACACTGATAGAAGACCTTCTATTCTTGTTTAACCATCTAAATACTTTAGGCTTATTTCCCGGCATGGTTCAATTGGTAGCCTCCTTAGCTCCTTCGTTTCCCTTCATGAGATTCAGATTTCATACTGGATTGGACTTGAAGCTTATATTTGGGGCATTGAATGTCATTCTCAAAATTTTCAGGTTATCTACCATTTGCGAGGTAGTTATTTCTGTTTCAAACATGGAAGACATCATACAATGCAAATCATGATAGGGCCAAAGGGCCGCTTGCAAAGCGATTTTAGCATCAAAGTCATCCAATACTTTTGATCTGGTCAGGACCTGCGACTCCTGGTACAATTGATCCGCAAAGATAGCAAGAGACTCATCTTTATGGAACTGGATTCCCATAAATTCTTGCTTGCATTTTGACATGCGTGTCAGACTCCTCAACTCCTTCATGATGGCCGCCTTTGCCTCAGCATACAACCAGCTGTCCCCCTCCAGGTGAGGTAACACTAAGTTTTGACAGTTGGTGTCCAAGCAATTCATGACCATCAACGCCTTTTGACGATCCCCATAGCCATTAATGATCATATTGAACAGTCAGAAAATAGCTGGGGCGTTATCCTGATGGAATGTTGGCAATTTCAGCGTTGCCCTAAATTCCTCCGAGTCATTTCTGGCCAATTCTATTGGTTTGGATACTCAGCTAACTTGAGGAGTGACTTTGGGTGTCATCTCCAAAATGGCATTAAAAGCGGGTGGCATGTTCCTTGGGGTATTTGACTTCCCAAGTATCATGTGAGGACTTCTTTCTTCAGCATCGCTTGCCATATTGGGCTCACAATCACATCTGTGAGCTTTAAGTTCCTCCACTTGTTTGATTAATCTTTTGATATTTCACCAAATTTTCTTGAATGAAAGCGATCTGCTTCTTGCTCTATTTTCAGGCATAGGACCTCTTGAACGAGGTCCCCTTCTTTATTCTTCAATGAGTTTACTTTGCCGAGTAACTTGTTATTAAAGCTTGCTACTATCTCTACTCCTTCTTCCACCTTGGTGACTCATTCTTCCAAGGCCACGAACTCCCAATGGTCCACTGAGCTTAAGGCATTCTGGTTTACAGTGCCGATCTCAGTCCTCAGTTTGCGTAGCTCTTCTTTGTATGACATTATTATAGATTCTTTACTCAACTACCCCTGTAGTGAGCACCAACTAGTAAAAATTTACTCTTTGGTTATTATTGGCAAGCAACCCAATAATCTTTTTATTGCACAGGTTTGATTTCCTCATGCACTTTGTCATGTTGTATAGAATGAATTATAATCCATATTAGTATGGAGACTATTATTCATAGTTGAGTATGAATTATATTATGGCCCAACTCTCAGCCAGTAAACCCAATTAGATGAAAGTAAAGTTACACTCATAGGGATTCATTCCCTATACTCTTGTCCACCCAATCTTCACTGAGATACCCCGGTGACAATCTCTCTTGGCCCAACACATAGTTGGCAGCTATCCCTGATTGTGGTTCCTTCTTCTATAGATCACCACTTGGTCTTTACTCTTCTCTCTGAGAGTCTTCCAATTAATGCTTTCTGCAATAGTATCCTTGAGATAGAACAACACTTTAGAAGCTGATAGTCTAACTATACACTGAATTGATGTGTAAATACTAATTTATTGTAAAGTACTTTTTTATTATAGTAAATCCTAGGGAATTATATAGTGGGGAATTTGGCTGTCTAACCCTCAGTTAACACCTCTTTGATGAAATGGCAGCCATTGCCGTTGAATCACCCATCCTCGTCTCAGCAGCGATGGTCTTCCTCATACTGGCTAGGATTCTGTCATTGGACATCCTTGAGACCTCAAACAGAAAGAGTCAGAAAACGTGTCCCTAACGTTTTCCTCTCAACCCAAGAAAACCAACAATATTTGGCTAGCGACCTGCTTAGGTAATGGGACTTTTACTCATTATGGCAGGTAACTCACCAACCAATTGTTCACTAGTTGCAGGTGACATTACTCGCCTTGCAACTTGATATTCATTCCCAATCAGTAGGTGATGAAACCCAACTGATCCCAATCAGTACACCTGACTGTTAATCACTATCAGATGCCCCTATTTCATTGGCAACTCCGCCCAATGAGATTTTATATATTTATTTGGATCAATCCCCAATGGGACAATCAGGGAAATATCCCAAAATCCCTCAAACATAGTTCATTCAAAACCCAGGACAACCAATTTCTGATTCACTTCGCCTTAGAGATTTTCCCCTAGTGCTAGCAGGTAATCTAGCAGGCTGGGAATATGGGCAAAAATCCCAACATAGGTTTATTGGTGGCAAAACTCTCTCATATTTGGAGAATTTTCAGTGACAAAAATAGCAACAATGAGTGTGAAAAATGGTCTTAGGATCATCTTAAAATGAGTTTTATCATACTGCTGATGAAATACAAAATCTGGGATATTTTGTGGCCGATTTAAATAAATAATGTAGCTTTAATTGGGCCCTCAGCAGGTCTCACTTGATAGCACTAGGTACTCCCATTTGGGCAGTCCATGTGCAAGAGCTATTGTGCCAGTTACACATATTGACATAAAAAAATTATTTTAGGACCAGCTCAAATATGTTTTCGTCATACAGCTGACAAAAACAACTACCTAATTGGGATGTCAACTGGCTCTCTTGATAGCATTAGGCACTCCCATTTTGGCAGTCCATGTGCAAGTGCTATTGTGCTGATTACTTATACTGACATACAAATATGCCTTAGGTGGGAAATTGATTACATTTTTCATTCATCTGATTGTCCATGGGATTTTTGAACGTTAACTTCAGGTTGGTCCCAAAAAATTTTGTATCATGATTTCTTAATATTGGTCCCAATTAATTGGGACTAATTGCTGAGGTTTGAAGCAGCAATATTCAGCCCAACTGTGAGAATGTATTTGGCCTGAGTTACTGATAGAATAATTAGATTGAATAGACGTTGAGTTGATCAGCCCAGCTTAGAAGTTGCAGAGGAGGTTGGCCTATATGTGGGGGTAAAACCCACACTTTAGTAATATAATTAAATCCACATTGAAATAATAAGACTAAGCTGTGTTGTTACAACATGTTTTAATTAGATTATTAGTTCAAGAATTATAAGGGAAAATCAACCTGATATGTAGGTTGTCAAAGGGTTTACTTTTGAGTCAGCTACAGAATCTGACATATCCCCCACTTAAATCAAACATAAGCCCTATGAATCCTGATTAGCCTTCACTGATCATTGTCTTTGTTAATTTTGGCCCAACTGGCTGACAAATCTTGAGTTAAAACTTCTTATAGTTAATTTCAGTCCAAACTGTTAATGATTTTGTTGTTGGATCCACTCCCCACCCCAAGTGCAAACTAAAGTAGTAACTAGGTATTATATAAAATATTTGAGGTGGGTTGACCTTGGGACAAATATACCACACCAAGAATTTTTCTAGCCAGTACAGTTTTGAACTCAAAACGTATACTAGTTGGAAGCAATTTTACCTGCCAGACTAACCACCCTTAACTAGGTATTATATATTTTTGTAATTTTTTAGTTTTAATACTTTTTTGTTATTTTTATTTTATATTTTTATATTTTTTTATTTATTTTATTTTGTATGCATTGCTAATGTTTTATTTTTTATATTTTATATGTTATGTTATGTTTTTTTCTTTCTTTTTTCTTTTTTGATTGGCCAGCTTATTAGCCTTTTTATAAATTTAAGTGGACACTGCTGTATATAAAATTGGCCCTAATTTCTCTATTAACATGTGTTGTTTTCTCTTTTTTAGTACTAGTGGTGCCTAACCCAAAAGGGGGAGCTGCCATGAATCTTTATTCGCAAATGGGCCAAACAAAGAGATTATCATAAATTAAATGTAATTCCTAATATAGCCCCTAGGTTATCAGCCTAGGAAGCCATATCAGATGGCGAGGAGGTTTTGGGGAAACTTTTGTCTGGCGCCAGCTTTAGATGGCGGACCATGGCAGACAGCATTGGGGTAACATGTGCTATTTCTCCATGCTGGTCAAGGTATGCAAATCGCTCATTATAACAACATTTTTAAGGATGATTTGGTCTTCAATGAGATTGTTCCCAGTATCCATATTGTTCAAACATAATTTTTAAAATCAGTGCGCTTTGAATCTAAGTCCAGGTAATTTCTTCAGCCCAAAGTGGCATAAATGATGAGCCATTCTATGCTTGCTTATATAAGGTCAATTAGGCTTGTTGTATCTACATGAGCTTTCCCCACTTTGATAAGATCCATGGAGTAGGAGGCACTTGTATCAGAGCTACTTTCCATCTTGTTGTTGCAATTGTCTGGCCAAATTTGCCAGAAACTGGTTATGATAAACCTTTTCAGAAACTGTCACCAATTTTAAGTGAGCACCATTTGTGAAACTTTATGGATCGCTCACTTGTTTAATTAAATCCTGCATGCTTAATTAGGCTGAAGTTTGGCCAATGGGTCCTCAATTTTGCCAGTGGCTTACAGTATTTGACCGTATAGAAACTCACTAAGCATCCTAAAATAGCTCTAACTCTTCTAGCTGATTTTGGGCTGGATTTTCCCTCCATGATCGGGAACTTCAGCTGAGGCAGGAAAGTTGCAAGCTGTGGATCATGTGATACCAGCTTGCTGACACTCTCCAAAAGAGACTTAAGATACAAATCAGAAAGAATATAGAATAAAATAGATTTTTACTAGACTAGTTTATTTGATAATTATTCATTAGGCCAGGCGCTAGTATTTATACCTCTAGGGCATCTCCTGGCCACATTCAAGCACAAAATTTCAACAGATATTTACCACCTCAGTTCAGCTCTTAAACTGATATGACTGAGACATATTGCTAGAGATATAAATGGCAAAATACTCTCATATTTGAGAGGATTTCAGGGACGAAACTTACAACAATGAGCGTGCAAAATGGTCCTAGGATTATCTTGAAATGAGTTTTGTCATACTGCTGACAAAATAAAAATTCTGGGAGATTTTGTGGTTGATTTAAATAAATGAAATATTCTTAATTGGGCCGTTGGCAGGCCTCTCTTGATAGAACTAGGTACTTCCATTTGGTTGGTCCATGTGCAAGTGATATCATGCCAGTTATGTGAATTGACATACAAAAATTATTTTGGACTAGCTCAAGGTATGTTTTCATCATACAGCTGATGAAAACGACTCCCTAAATTGGGATGTCAACTGGCCCTCTCAATACACTAGGTACTCCCATTTGGACAGTCCATGTGAAAGTGCTATAATGCCAATTATGAATAATGACATACAAATATGCCCTAAGGTGTAAAATTATTTACGTTTTTCATTTTTGATTGTCCATGGGACTTTTAAACGTTAACTTCAGGTCATTATCAAACAATTTTGTATACTGATCTCTTAATATTGGTCCCAATTACTCAGGACTAGTTGCCAAAGTTTTGAAGCAGCAATAATTGGTCCAATTGTGCAAATATTCGTCCCAAGTTAACAAAGAATAATTGGATTGAATTGAACTTGAGTTGATCAGCCCAGCCGAGTAATTGCAGAGAAGGTTGGCCTATATGTGTGGGGGTACTTGGCCTGAGCTTTAGTAATATAATTAAATCCACATTGTGATAATCAGCCTGAGCCATGTTATTGCAATAGGTTTTAATTAGATTATTAGTTCAAGCATTAGGAGGGAAAATTGGCCAATATGTAGGTTGTTGAAGGGTTTACTTTTGAGTCAACCTCAGAATCTGACACCTGTCCACACTTGTTTACCTGACAAATGGTAAACTCTAGTGGGTGGAGCACTGCTTCCCCACACTGGGGCAGCAGGTGGTGGGTCTGAGGACATAAATGGAAAACTGAGTGGTTGAGGTGGCAGTGGAAAAAAACATTTTTCAAAAATTGCTCTAAAACCCTATTGTAAACCAAGCATTTCTTTAAATACCTTGCAACCTAATCAGAAGTTCCCTTCCAGTTAGATTTATGACAAATAAGCTCCATGGTTTTGATTTACCAGGGTGCCTCAAAATTATCCAATCATGATTTTCTTTGATTATCTTTAGGCGTAGTGGTCCTGTGGGAACCCATAAACGTTTCTGGAACCATATCATCCATCCTTTTCATGGTGAGCCTTGGTTATATCCTCCTGAATCAAATTGCATTTAGTGAAAACCATCTTATATTCTGTTGATAGAGACTGGGACAGGATGACCTTTTTATTCATACTCCTTTAGGTTCTCCAGGGAAGCAAGTGCTGGCATGCATGTAGTGTAGGAGGTTTTTTTGGATACAATCTTACTTGGAGGAATTACCAAGTGTGCGTTGAGCAACTACACCTCTTTAGGATCAGGAGCTAATGCAGGGGTTTTACTCAGAGCATCATCCAAACCATTTTTTACCCTTTGCAAACTCATAAGAGAACACTAAATTGGCAAGGGTCTCATGCCACCGGGGTTCCATGGGGTCAGGACATGAGAGGCCCAGTGGTACAATAGTGCGTGATGATTTGTACAGATGTGGAATGGCCAGGAAGAACCATGTAGATAATGGCTCCATTAAGACAGTGCTTCCACTACTGCCAATAATCTCTTGTCATAAACAGAATAAATTACTTAGATAAGGAATTTTTACAGGAAAAAATCCTTCGGGATTCTTGACTCCATCTTCACCCACTTGTATAGAGACTTGCTATTGTAAAGTTGGAAGTATAACTAGCCACTATAAAGATTCTCTTAGGGTCCACGTGGTAAGAACTTATGCGGAAAGCAGGATGGTTTTAACCGCTTGGAAGGCATCCTCCAGTGCAGAGGACCACTAGAGAACTTTGGCATCAATGGCCTTATAGAAAGGTGCCGCTACCTCAGAAAGACTTTAGTGGATTTTTTAAGGCGCAAGTTCTCAAAAGTCTTCTCAATTCTTAAATTGAGGTTGGTGTGAGCCAATCGCTAATTAATTTTTCTTATCAAGAGTAATCATGTGGCCTTTGCAAAAACAAGTATTTCTAAAAAGTTAGCTTGGAACTTAAAAATCACACTTTCTAATCTTCAGAATCAAGTTTGCTTCTCTCAAATGCTCCACCACTTGCTGCAAGTGTATCTTAAGGGACTCCTGATTTGGGGGAAAAACCATAATGTCATCCATTTAGGCTATAGCGCATATGCCTAACAACTCCCCCAAGGCCACATCAATATAACGTTGGAAAAACGAAGCACATTTTTGAGCCCAAAAAGGCATGTCCCAGAATTGGAAATCCCTTTCCTGATACAAAAACAGTGAGCCATTTTTGCCCAATTTTATTGTGATCTTTTTACTGGCGTTCAACCAATCCAGCTTGTAGAAGACTTTGGACTCTTTCATATAGAGGGTAATTTGTTCCTCCATGGGATAGGATGCATATTGGGTATGGTAACATTATTCAAAGTTATTATAATCTATGCAAGGGCATAGTGTACCGTCCTCTTTTTCCACAAAGAGTAGCAGGGATCATAAGGGAGAGGTAAATATTAAATATCTCCCTTGGCGAGATTCTATGTAACACAGACATCTAATTACATCTCTTCAAGAAAAGTCAAAAGGAAAATGAGGAGGAGATATAAACCAGATCACCTGTGAGTTAAAAATTCACAATTAAACTCTGAGTGATCCAGTAAGGCATTTGCTGAAGCTGCTTAACTGAAGACTCTAATCCATAAATTGTGGGGTAGGGGTGCTTCAGGAATGGGATTAAACGGAGGTTATGGCTATGATTATGTACATTGAGCCCTATGGAAAGCTGCTCAGAAGGATACCATCTGACATGGGGATTATTAATTCCTTGCTCCTCTCCAAAGATAAAGCTAAGGTGTTAGACTTTAAGTTAGTTATAGTATCAACTTTTTTCCACCAGAACACCCATAAAGATAATTTAGTAAATCAGGTTTTTGACTGCTAGGAAATGGACAGCCAAGTGGTAGGTACCAACATGGTAATTAACCAGATCTTGAATTTTCAATGTGGGAATATTCTAGGGAGCACATGACCTAACCATACCACCTGGTAATACGCGTAACTCAAGGTAGTCATATAGGTCAAGATCAATAATATTTTCAGAGGCGCTAGTATCCAATTAAATAGTCATCCTAAACTTCCATAAAGTGGTAAAAAGAGTATCAGAAAGTAAAGATGTCCACATTTTCATTATTTAATACAGATAATGCTGCCAAACACAAAGTGGGGTCCACTTTAGGCATCCTAACCTCCAGGAGGCGTCTTCATGTCAAAGAATGGCGTGGGGTAGTTTGCCATCCTTATGACATATGAGACACATCCAGCATCATCTTCTGAAAAGGCACACTTGTTGCCATATTATTTCATTAAAATAGTTACCCACCTCCTTAGTGCATCGAATCATGGAAAGGAATAGCCAAGGATTTTTAAGGTGATATGGAACACAGTAATTAACCCTCTACAGGTCTCACCAGAGCTTTTAATAGGTCATTTGTATATATAAATTTCCCATCAAAGGTAACATTTTCAGGTTACACAAGCAACTCACTTGTTTTTATAGCCATTTTAGTCTCCTTATACATTACTAAGATAGTGAAACTCCCTTCTACTGAGTGTTCACATAATTTGGGAGTATGGATTTTCAAAATGGGGAATCTATCAGATGCGTTTTTAAGAAAAACGTTACATCTAGACCCCTGCTGACCCTTCAATCCCCCCAAGAGCAAAGGAAAGGCAATAGAAGTTACCAGTTTTTTTACAAGAGAAATGGGTCTTCTAAAGCTGGTATTTATAGAGGTGGTTGCGGGTAAAACATCTCAGTGAAAATTCTTAAACATTTATTTAATAAGGGGAGTTGAACCCCTGGAAAACCCCAAGTTGCCACAAACTTGTAGATCAAACTTAAAGAAACTCCTTAGATCTCAAAAGAAAATGGGTGGTTTCTAAGGTAATACTATAGAGGCTGAATCTAGATAATTTTTGTGGTGATATTTTTGAACCACTCAATATTTCGTGCATAAAGCCTCATCAACCCTTATTGCTCCTGGAAAGGAAGGAATGGAAGCAAAAGAAGCCTATACTTGCCAAAGGGTAATCGCGTTCCCAAAAGGCAGCATTAATAGGGGTCCTTACTGTTGAGAGATGTATGGCTAAATCAACGAACTCCTTTTGGTTGGACTGGGGAATTTACAAAGAAAATAATCAATTATAGAACTGGAGAAGGCAAATGGAGCTTGGTATATCTATGTGTACACTGACTTTTTCATTACACTTCTTTTAGGAAATGATGGTCTGAAGTTGTCAAGACAAAATACGGCCTGGAACCGACCAACTGATTTATATAAATAAACCCACCTAAAGTTATAAAATGAAAGGAGGGTACCCCAGTGGTAGAGTATGGATTTACTACTACTCCTCCCTAAGTTTGATCCCAGTACATGAACTTTAAAAGGACGATTTTGACTTTTTTGGTGTTGTGCACAAATGCCCCAAACTGAGATAGCAAATAGCAAGGTGGTCCATGTAGTTCCTGGCCTATCATATGTCACGCGTGGAAAATTTCCCTGTTTTATCCTCCTTTCCCATTAATTCAAATCCCCTTCATCAGTGCGGTATCATCCCCCAGATCAGCCCAACTCAAATAAAAGTTAAAAATTTAAACTTAAAGTTATAAAATGATTGGCCGCAAAGAACCCATTAAATTTTAGAAATAAGGGATCATAGGTTACCCTTCTTTCCAAAGGATTTTGAAATCTTTATCATCTAGTAAAAGGCACTGAGAAACCCAAAGAAACCCTTAATGACCCAAAGGGTAATGATGGCGAATTTTATTAGATTCAATAGAAACTTTCCAAAAACAAAGCCAGGGTAGCAGGACCTCAATTGGCCCTAAAACCACCAATTACTTGCAGGGAGGGAAGAAGCCCTCTTATGGGCAGCAAAAAATGAATAGCTGAGATGGGCATTGACAAAAGGAATTTAAATGCTGTGATGAGTGGTGAGAATCTGTATGACTGGATGACAAGCCACTATTATGACCACGCGGATCATTGGAGGAATTCCACTGAAGGGTCAATGGACAGAATCTGCTGAGGATGTTTTAGAGCTATAAGTGATTGGTTACTTTAGGATAAGGCGATAATGGGTCATAATGGGTCTTATCAGATTGCCTTCAAATTAGGGCAATAAGGCGATGTCAACATTTGACAAGAGGATATATTGGATTGACCCAAATCAAGGTGATAAATGAATAAAGAATAATAAGCCAAAACCAATGAAAAGATGGCAAAATGAATAAGCTAAGCGGGAGGGTCAGTACCAACAGATGTTGCTGGGATATCAGTGAAATGAGGGGACTGGAGAAGTAGTCTTGGAAGGTTTTAGAAAGAGGAAAAAGGAAGAAAAGAGCAGACCAGAAGATGATCCACTAACAAATTATATTTTAAAATAAAGTATTGGTTGGGAGACAAGCTCCTGTGTTTATATATTAAGTGGTTACACGTGTATCAAGGAACTGGTGATCATCATATTGATCATTCTAATTGTTCAATGGGGGAAACCCTGCGCGAAAAACCTTTAGTGGGTACATACAAATCGCTGAGATTCAACAGTGAGAAAACTAATCACTATAGCACCCAGAAACGCACTAAACCACTGCATTGAAGAAATCCTACACAAAAAATTCTACAAATAGAAAATATGGATGGTCATTTAATTTTGAAGAAAGTGTCACTATCTCTCCCAGAATATACCATTAATAAAATCAAGGTGCAATTACCCAATACGGTGCTCCCAAATTCAGATCTTAGGAAAAAACCCAGGATATTTCCATAAAGAGGTATACCATGAGGCCAACAACAGGTAACATAGGTAGGTAAACTATTAAAAGTAAGATCTTTCATTGAAAGGGAGATAATCAACAGAGAGATTGGGCAGAGCAAAACTAGTTTAAAAGAAAACTGAATTTGTGCCTCCAATCAATTGTTGGGCCTAAAAACAGTTCTACCCAACAGAAAGAGCCCCAACTTATAGTTGTTTTAGTCTTTTATTTAACTAAGGTAAGCCAACCAGGGGACGGAAATTACTAAACTAAAAACCTAAACAAAAATAATGTAACTAATTGATTCAAACAAAACGCTCAAATGAGTGATTAAATGAATCACACAAAACAAAACAACCAATTAGGTGGGCAGCGGAAACCGCTTATCCCTCCATGGTGGAAGGGGAAGGGGGATCAGGGGGCTCATCTTTGGCAGCATCTATCTCTTCCCAGAGTAGGATGCGTCTCAAGGCAGATAACAAGGGCGTCAGGGCATTGGCTGTGTGTGGTTCAATATCAGTGATGATTGGTACTTCTGAGTAATTGCCAAATACAAAAATGGCAGTAATACTCAGCTAAAGCTTTTTTGCTTTAATGTGGGCGTCTGGTAATTTAACAAAAGTTGCAATGTTGGTTCAGGTAATCTTAGCTTTTGAATTCCGTGCTACAGTTACCACGTTCTGGATAGTGTCAGTGACATTTTTGTGTAATTGTTTTTAATTTAATATTACTTTTTGGAGTAAGATTTGGGGATAACAGGAGGTGGAATTCCTCCTGAGAGCGCTGCCACTGATTTAGTGGCGGATTTGAGGAGGGGATGGCAATCTGGTGTGGCAGCTGCTTCTACTGAAAGCTGGTGGTCGCTATGGAATGGTTCAGCATTTGGCTTTGGGCATATATTTGAGGGTGAATTCTGCATCCCATTTTGCATTGCAGAACCAGTCAACTTGCAGCGATGGTTCTTCAATGATATTACTGATTCATCAATTTCATCCAAAAACTCCCATGGGTTCTGGAAAAATTGAATTGGGTAATCGGCATATGGTTGAGGATTGGTTGATTTGTTGGATGCAGCATGGGATTGGACTGGGGTCCAATCATGAGCTTGATTGAAAGATTCATGAGTGGCACTGGGGCAAGGTGGAGGCTGGTTGGTGGCTGCAGGTGCAGCTGCAGCACCAGGCTTTGGGGAGGGGGAGGTAGGATTGTACCTCATGCATGAATTGGCACAGGGTGGGAGGCGGATTGGTGGCCATCAGATGAACTATCAGCACCATTGGAAGCTGCTAGATATGGGCACTTGCGCTTTGAGTGGTCTAACTCATAACAGGATGGAAAAATCGTCCGTCCACCCTTGACGTGGGCCCAGAAAGGATGGTCAGAGGAAGAGGGGATAGCATCTTGAGGGGAAATTGATGGGGCAATCTTGTTCATTTCAGGGCTGATTGTGGCATATGCCCAAGGCCCAGCAAGGCGTGTGGCCCCATTTGGGACCACAAATTGCAAGATGGGGTTGGAGCCATAGGCTGCCAAACCTTCCATCAGCTCCTGGTGGGGCACCTCAGGGGGAAGGTGGGTAGGCAAACCAGCAAACTGAACCACCAAAGTGGTGTCCGCTGGGAGCCAGGTACAAGTTGTTGGTAGAGGAGTATCCTGGAAGACCAGGGGCACCGTTGCCACAGTGGTGGCATTGGCTTAACAGGGTAAGCTAAGATCAAAGTACCCCTTATAGGGGCGGAAGATAATGAAACAGGTGGGACGCATCACCACCTGAGCCATTTCAATAATGACTTGATCATTGTATGGGAAGAGTTTTCCATAGTTGACCCTTAGTCCGTAGTGCATGTTGCTCTGGGGGAGCACCAGGGGGCAGTGGGGCACCACTTGGGGTTGAGTGAGGTGGGCATCGAGATCCTTAGGAGGAATAAATCGTCTCAGGGGTTTGTTGTGACTGGATGAAGCAGTCCAAGCGCGTTTTCCTGTTGGATGGAAAATGGCAGGGGAGTTTTGCCACTGCCCCACACTGGGGCAGCCGGTGGGGAATCTAATGACATCAGAGCAAAACTACGGTGGGCGATTAGGTTTTACTATTATTAACTATAAAAATTGCTCAAAAAGTTATGATGAGCAGAAAGAGTAGTTGTTTTAGTCTTGGGTGGCACAAATTTGAAAATTTGGCACTAACCAAGCACCTATGTTATTTTTAATAAATCTTATAAATGAATCTAATCCATGTTTATAAATTAAAGAGAAAAACTGTCAATGTTTAAACCTTAACAGGTAATTTTTAACCACATTGATTATATTTCTAGCCTTAACAAGTGAATTCTGAGGATGAGTTTGGCCTGCTTGGCTTTATCCACTTTTTATCTAAAGCGAATCTAAGGTCAAAGAGGGTGGCCAACTTGACTCATCTGGCCTGGTCCATATCCTCCTTTCTTTGAGATCCACTCCCACTATCCTGTCATTTTAACCATGAAACTCCAATTCTCAAACATGATGACCCCACTAAGCCTTTTAACAGTGTGCAATGCCTTGTTAGCCGCTGTGGGGCAGCGTTAATTCAAGCGCATGATGGATTGTAGCACTGGTAACTTACTTTTATTAAAGTTTTCTTTGCCATACAATCTTGGGCCATTTACAATAAGGAGTTACCTGATGTGGCGTAGTTGCTTAGACAACTGGTAGCACCTTCGAGGGTGTGCCATGAAGTGGTTGTTAATATGGACCACCAAGCCCTAATGTACTTCCAGAAACCCCAGAAGTTAGTGCATCAGTAAGATCATACATTATGTGACTTGCATGACTTTAATCTTAAGTACAAATTAATATGGGGAACATTAATAATCTCCTCAATCTGCTGAGTCAAAATCCTTTCTTGAATTTGATGGAGGAAACTTAAGAATTATCCACAGTGATCCCTGTCAGACATTTGCCCTCTCAGCTACAAAGGACGAGAGTTTTGGGTCAAAATCAACCAAATCAGGGAATTGTTAGCCATGTACGAATTTTTTGGTGACCCTAAAATCAATTTAAATAAGTTTAACAATGATTCTGAGGATAATGACCAAAAGACCCTGGCCAATTCTCGGTGGAACCCCATTAATTGAGGTGACACCATTTCAAAACCTGTACGGGCAATAAATGTAAAATCAAGCAATCTGATTACTCTGACCATGCAACAGACTGTGGGGCGACCATTAAAAAGAACGCCCCCAACCACCACTAGGTCCTTCAAAGCACCTACGTGGGGACCACCCCCTTTTATAGGCGTGGCAGAGGTCCACCAAGGTGAAATTTTTTGTCAAGTGGTGATTGGTTGAAATTCATCAAAACCTTACTGCATGAGTATATTCTACCCCAAAACCCCAACTATTGTTTTGCCAACAAGAAACTCACATTTCTGAAAATCTGGTAGGAGCGCATACCATATTACCTAATTTAGAAGCATTAAGCTATTCTAACCTATCCAAAAATTCACCCTGACCGTTGAAACAGTTTAAATACTGATTGAGCGAATATTGAGAGAAATCACTTTTTAGTTTACCCTATGCTCCTAATAAAATTATAAAAACCAAAATTTTATAGTAGCGCATATTTTTACTTTATTAAGATCTTTGTGGGATCCAGTGGCGTAAGCACCAGCGAGCACAAGTAAGCTGGATTCCTACAAAATGGTGCTCGCTACAGGGGATCCCTGTATGCCAAAAGTAGAAGCTCTTGAAAAGCAACTAGCAAACGCTTCGTCCCACCTTAAAAAGCTTAAATAACGCCTTTACAAATTCCCCCTTAAGGAAAAGTTCGCCCCTGGTGAAGGGAACATTGCTACCTTTCTGTACGTTTATGAAGCTGCTATGGATGGCGCCACAGAAAAGCAAAAAATTCGATATATCCTTCCTTGTTTAAGTCATTTAGCGCAAGAGATGATAGTCCCTAACCTGAACCCTACATACAATTGGGCAGAGGTGAAGGAGGCTCTTTTGGCTGAATTCAGATTAAACAGAGTCTACACATGGAAAAACAGGCCTTTATGCGCCTTAGCATGTTTGAGGGTGAATTGCCTATTGCCTTTGCTGAACAATTTTACCCTGCTGTGCAAAGGTTATCAACCTCAAACATGCTTACCCTTAAGGATGCTATTTTCACCCTGTTAACTGGAGTAGAGTTTCTGCCTTCTCTTGCCAAGCATATAATCTCAGTGAAATGCTACTTTAAAACCATCCGTGAAATATAAGAAGCTTTGTTGGATGTGGCCAAATTCCATCTATGTGCCACGATAAATGAAGCTGAGGTGAATCCTCCAGCTCTCACCATTGAGGAGCTACCTCCTGTTGAAACAGTCAGGGGTGAGCCCATCTGTGCCTATACTCCCTGAAAAACCTGCTTCCTCAGCGTGACTCAAAAAGAATACCACGCCCTTGTGTAAATAAAACTAGTAAAGTAGTTGATAATATGCTCCTGCACAAGCTCACAAAAGCCACATTGTTTCCCTCTCCAGAAAAGCTGGTAGTTAAGTGCCCTAAGGCTATCCAACATCAGAGCGCCATACCCCCTACCTCAATTGCAGCATTGCCAGTGGTGGAGAATAACTTTGTGGATGAATTGGAGGGGGGTTATGACGAATTTGGATACTATATTTTGGGAGCACCTGCGGAAATTGAGGTTCCTGGTCATTTGAACGCTGGAGGAGTAGAATGTACCATCATACCTGAGAAAACGTACCTCCGCCAAGTTTTAGGATGGCCAAAAGTTATTTACACTGCCAGCAATGGTGATCAATTCTTATATAGCTTGATTTGACCTCTAGTAGGTCCAGCCCATGAAAACCATCTTGGATAATACACAAGACTTCTCGCAAATTAACCTCCACCTTTCAGCTTAAGGAAGTCCTAGCTTTGGCACCTAAATTTGGAGAAATCTTCATAAATTTGAAAGGTTATACAAAAAGTCTGAATACTGGCCATCTTAAACACTGGATCCCCAATTAACGTGATCTCTACTAAATTTATTAAGAAGATCAAGCTAGCACCTGATTTAAAGTACATGAAAGGATTTGGAACCGCAGGTATCAACAATACTCGTGCTATTGAGGCATACTCTTCCCTTACCATTTGAATTGGGAAGCTTATCCTATCAGATCCTGTTGTGGCTTTAGAAAATAACGCATATGATATGCTCATCGACACTCAGTTTATGATTATGTATGAGGGAATAATTTATATGAAGTAAGGTTTTCTATCGTTGCTCAGCTATGAAGTCCCTTTAGTTCTATCCAATAAAGAAGCCCGCAATCATGAATACTCCTGCCTGGTTGAATACATTTTTTCTGCTATGACATTACCATATTCTACCTCTGGATGCAACACTAAGAAATTGCCCAACTCAGTGGATGTGAGGGATGGCATTCCTTTCTATGCTGCAGATGGGGTATTTATTAAGCCTGGTGAAAAACGCGAGGTTGACACTAAAATCACGCTCCAAATCTCCACCACGGCTTGTTGCATATTACAAGTCTTGAGGGAGTTAGGCCCTTGGAGCCTCAGGTACTTCCTGGGATACTAGACCCAGCCTACCAGAGGCCTATTACCCCTTTTCTAGGAACTCTCACTGGAAAAGACATGGTCATTCAAAAACACCAGGAGATTGGCCGAGGGTTTCTAATTCCAGTGGAAGATATTGAACATATCCACTCTATTGACTCGATGGCAGATTTGAGTTTGCCTACGGATAGCCTGGTGAGTACTCTACCTAATGAATATGTTTTAGATGAGTTAACCTGAGTCAAATTCGAAAAATTTCATACTTTTACTAGACGAATATAGTGACATATTTTTAAATCAGACATTGACTATGGTCACATGAAAGGCTGGTGTCACTCCATTGATGTGGGTTATGACAACCTATTTGGTCAAAACTTACCATAAGTAAAAGGTGGAAGAAGAGCAAATGAGGACGGAGCTCCATAATTACAATATGAAGATTGAACAATGTGCTGGGACCTGTCAAAAAATGTTGATGTGTTGATGAGGCTGCCAGTCCTTAATTTGGATAACAGTGAGGTGTAAAGGTTACACGACCTATTAATGACCCCAAATGAATGGGAGGATAAGGATGAGCCTATCCAGAAGATGTTATCCTGGAACACCCAAAAAAAAATTGGAGGGTGGGAAGTTGTATAAACAAGTGGGGGCAAAGTGGCAGCCCTACCTTTAGCCCTCAGAATGTGTACCTGCTATACTCAAAGCTCACTCCACCCTAGGTCATGGAGGGGCAAAGAAAACGTATGAGTGGGTTAAGGATCGGTACTATTGGGATGGAATGATGGAATCAATTGTTGATGTCTTGGAAGCTTTCTTTACATGTAAAAAGAAATCTGGTTATAAGGCTAGATACTAATATCAACCCAATACACCTCAACAACCGTTCCACACCATTAGTTTGGATGTAGTAGGTCCCCTTCCTCAGACTACTAGTGGAAGCAAATTTATACTAGTAGCCATTGATCATTTAACTAAGTGGGTGGAAGCCGTGGCTCTTCCTGCTCAAACGTCCAAAGCCACAGCCACTTTTTTACATCAAAACATTTTTTCTCAACATGGCTTCCCCCAAGTACTACTCTGTGATAATGGGAAGAACTTCACCTTCATAGTAGTGAAAATCCTGGCCACCTTTATGGGAACACAACAACTTTTCTCAGCTTTGTAAAATTCCTCTAACAATGGAACTGTGGAAAAAGCAAATGGTACCTTGGTATCCATCCTATGAAAAATGGCCTCTTCAGATCCACTTCACAGGGATCAATTCTTACCCAGTGCCCTTATGGCCTACCAGATTAGTTATCACCAGATATTGAAAATGTCCCCATTCCATGTCTTGTATGGGCGAGAACCAGGAGTACCTGCTCTCTTAGTTAAAAGATGTATTCTCCTCTAGAGTTGAGGAGCCCAAGAAAGTTATGAGAAGATTGGCTCAACGCATCATCCAGCTCCAATCTGAGGCAATAATCAACTTAGCAAAAACGGTGAAAAAAGAAGGTCAGGCAGCCAATGAGGCCAGAACTCCCCTACCTATATTCCAAAGTCCAACATGGTATTATACTACCATAACTGCACCACTACTAGAAGTGGTAAGCTTAGATCCATTTGGGAGGGTCCTTTCATCATCACTTATAAATGATGTAATGAGTATTCCATAAAGTAGTTAGCTACTGGAATCACCATCAACCAAGTACATGGCCACTTCCTTCAGCTTTATTCTCCCCTCAACTTTCTCATGAGGATGATGTCAGAAATTTGCCCTCCAAGCTGCAAAGTAATCATCTTTTGGGTTAAAATCAGCCAAAAAGGGAAATATCAGCCATTTACAAGTTTGCAGTGACCCTAAATTTGATTTAAATAAGGATAACAATAATTTCAAGAATAACGGCCAAAAAATTATGGCCAATTCTCGGTGGAACCCCATTAATTAAAGTAACACCATTTCAAAATCTGCACGGACAATAAATGTAAAATCAAGCGGTCAGATTACTCTGACCACGTGATGGACTGTGGGGTGACCATCGGAAGGTATGCCCCCAACCACCACTAGGTCCTTCAAAGCACCTAAATGGGGACCATCCCCTTTTATAGGCGTAGCAGAGGTCCCCTTTAAAAATTAATAGGTTTGATAATATCACCTAATATACATATAAACTTATTAATTGCACAGATTTGATTTTTGTGCGATTTGTCCACGTTGTATAGTTGTTGATATAATCAGTTGAAAAAGGTATGACAACTATTATCTGTAGTTGAATGGAAGTTCTAGATTTTGGCTCAACGTTTAGCCTGCATTTTCAGTTTAAAATACTTGTGATGTTTTGGAATAGGGACTCATTCCCTCATACCATCTAACCAAATCTTCTCTTAGACTCCCGTTAACAGTTTCTATAGTGCAACACATAGTCAGCAGTAATCCCTGAATTGATTCCTATCCTTCTCTGGATCTCCGCTCAGATCCTTACTCTTTTCCTTAAAGAGTCTCCCAATTATCGCACACAGCAATAATATTCCTGAGAAAGAATAGAACAAATGGATGCTGATAAAGTTACTAGGCTGGTATATCTTGTGTATACTCTGTACTACTTAAAACTATATTACATATAAACTATTTCTTTATTGGTGAATTCTAGGAAATTTATAGTGAAGGATTCAGCGCCCAACCCTCAGTTGACACCACTTCAATAAAATGGCAGCTGTTGCTGTTGAATCATCCATCTTTGTCTCAGCAGTGGTGGACTTCCCCATCCTAGCTAGGATTCCGTCATTGACACCTTAAGACCTAAACCGGAAAGAGTCAGAAAATGTGTCCCTAACGTTTTCCTCCTGATCCAAGCGAACCAAACATATTTGGCAAGTGACCTGCTTATATAATGGGACTTGTTACCCATTAAGGCAGGTCACAAACCAACTTAATTGATTCTCTAGTTGCAGATGGCATCATTCACCTTGCAACTTACTTCTTACATTCCCAATCAGTTAGTGATGAAACCTGAACAATCCCATTCAGTACACCTAATAGTTAATCACTATCAGATGCCCCTATTTAGTTGGCAACTCTGCCCTATGAGATCTTAATCATTCATCTGGATCAATCCCCGACAGATCTGACTTGAAAAATATCCTAAAATTCCCTTACATAGTTACCCCAAAATCAGGGTCAACCAACTTTTAATTCCCTCGCATTAGGGAATTATCCCTAACGATTCCTGGTAATCTAGCTGGCTGGAATATGGTCAAAAATACCAACACATCCCCCCTCTTGCCTAGATTTCTATAGAGAAAAGGACTGGGGTAGGAGAACACCGAGTTGGACACTCAGTTAAATACTTCATTTGCTCAAGAGGAGTATAATCACCAACACTCAACGCTGCCCATGAAGACCTTATGCATTCAGCTCTCTTCTTCTTCCTCCTCACTACCACCTACTCAGAGTGTGGTCCCCGTGATCTAATGTCATACCAGAATGATTAATTTTCTCATGACAATATTATTCCCAGGATCCATTTTTCCCCCTATCAGAAAATATGACCCACTGTCATATTCAGGATTCTTGGTTTGGCGTCCTTTATTTCCTGATTTTCTCCTCATCCTCAACAGGAGACTCTTGCCATCAATGTTCACTTTTTGTGACCCAATTAAGAATGCTCATTTATGTATGCCCTTGTTATTTTTCTTCTCATAACTTCTTGCCTCATATCATTCTTAATTCATCTCTGGAGAGCTTATCCCATCAATTTTGAGATTCAATTCTCCAAAATTGGAGCTTAATTGATTGTAGAGTGCATAATGTTGGCTATCATATAAGTCCAACATCCCCCATCTCATCCAGCTCATATGTCATATTTCAAGTCACTGTACTAACAGCTGCTCAACAGTTTGTCTAATCAAGATCTTCAGCTCTTCCAGCAGATGAGTTGGGCTGCACAACTGAACCTCTTCTATGGTCCTTCCGGGATTCATACGCCTAGTCTGGCACCAGTGGCTAGTCCTTCCGTGGAACTACTAGAAATGGTAACCAATTCTTCTGAAACCAGGCTAGAAATCATCTTAAACAACTCTCAGCTGATTCTCCCTCTGTCATCAATTCCAGAGTTAGATTTCAAAACTCTCCTGGATTGAGCTCCTTTCACAGATGCGCCAAACATCATCATGAATGATCCTGAAATAATGCCCTTCACTTTTGATTGTTCCTTTCTTGATGGGTCAGACTTGCTTCCTGAGTTCCTCTTCTGACTCAGATAGTATTAAAAGCCAGCTGTCTTGGCACCAAACTCATCATCAGCAACAGCATTCATTTTGAGCTCCCTTATGCAGAATTAAGGGCTCAGGTCACTGAGGCTAAATACATAGTGCTAAATCCTTCCAATCTTGAGAACATCCTAGATTAGGATATCGCCGCTTATGTTATTCACTTTGCTTGCTAAGTTCTTTGTAGTTGGGCCATGAAGCTTCCAGCCTCTCCTGGCTTACAATGCTCCTTCTGCTTCAGCTTCTTAGAAGCTCGTAGTCATCACTTGCAGGATGACATTCACTCCTTGCATGACTATCTCATTTCTGGCGCTTCCTATCAGTATCTTCCACTGATGGCTTTAATAGGGGGCATGATTTGACAACCCCCATATAGCATCCCTTGTTTGCTGATGGCCCATATGTCCAGTGTTCTTGACAAAGCCCATCAGCAAGCACTAAAATTTCAATATTCAGCTCTGGTACCATATTGGGATTACTCAGGGTTATTCACTAACTGCCTCTTACTGTACTGTTGCTTACCTGCCTGCTCTGGGGTTTCACATTTGGCTTCTTCCGACATCTCAATTTCCCTTCCCCTAGTCACTTAGTCACAGGGATCTGCGTCCACTCAATGAAATTGGTTTCATGTAGGTATACCCTCGCTAGCATCCGTTCTCACATAGATTTTGATGGGTTATATATTCCTACAGCGATCCATCCTCCCCCAAGAGGCGACATAGGCAAAATCATCCACAAATTGAGTATAATCAGTAAAAATAAAAAATATAAAAATATTGGTTTTTATATGCGGGTTTATAATCTTTTTAAGATCTTTATCAATCTTGTATTTTTTCTTCTTTTTCCCATGAGACAAGACCTTGTTTTGGTTCAGCGGTCCATCTTTTTTCCAAACAGGATCTTAGGTATTCTTAGATTTACCAGTTTTCTATGGTTCAGAGGTCCTTTTTTTGAACTTAAACATCTAGATTGGTTCAGAGGTCCTTTTTTTGAACTTGACCTAATCATTAGGACTTAACCAACATAATGGTTCAGCGCATCTTTGGGAACTTTTTTTGGTTATTTTTATCATTGATCCATCGCTTCAAATACTTAGCATGGACCCAAATTACTACTCTTCCATCCAAGAGGTCCTTGATGGAGTAGGCGTCCATCACCATCTTGGTGATAATATAAAATGGACCCAACTACAACACATCCAGTTTGTTTCTTCTCCAAAACTTTGCGTATCACAATAGGAAACTCTTTCGCCTATTTGATATTTTGATAAGGACAGTCTGTTATTATCATCCGTTGATTTCACTCATATCCTTTTTTCAAAGTGGTATCAAATGCTTGCAATTACATTTCAATCATGATATTTGTTAATCAGTTTGGGTACTGCTTGGAACTCATTCCTGATGTTGGTTTCACCACTGAATATAAAATTGTTGGCAACGTGGCCTTCCTCCCATATAACAATTCAAATGGCATTTTTCCCATCACCGCATGATGATTGATATTGTAAGTGAATGTCACCAAAAATCAGATATGTTCTCTACAAAAAAGTTCTTCCTGAAACCAGCTTCCTCAGCATCGTGGCCAGCATTCCATTTACTCATACTACCAGTCCTTTCATCTCTGGCTGGTAGGGTAAAGACAAAACTCCACTGATCCCCATTATCTCATTCAACTGAGGGATCACATGAGGTTTGAAGTTTGTATCATTGTCATTAAGCAGGACCTGCGTGCATCCATTTCAGTATACTACTTAATCCAGGATGAACTTCTTGGTGCTGGTAGCGTCCATTTTTGCCAGGGCCTTCGTTTCAACCCATCTCATCAGATGGTTTATCACAAATATTATGTACTTGATTCCCCTGTGCTCATTGTCAGTGGTCCCATCACGTCGATGGAGACTGTATGCCAGGAAAATCCAGGGCAGAACAGTCAGTATTCAGTTGTATTATTATGTGGCTTGTGCAGCTGGCACTCCACAACAAGCTAGATAGTCAGTGACATTGTAGTTGATTGACTACCAGTAGTAGTACCAGTGAATATGGTCAGTCGTTTTTCTCAGGCCTCCATGCCAACAACCTTATGAGCAGCTTGAATGATAGCTGCTCTTTCCAATGGCTTTGAGAATAGCAACCGCTTCCTTTTGATAGTCCTAAACACTTTTCCATCCATGGTCTCAGTGTATTCTATCACTTTTTTAAGCTCACCTTGGATTTTTTCGGGCTCATTCCCAATTTCTCCATTGACCAATATCTGGAATAACTCATTCACCTGCTAGTATATCATCTGGACCATTGGTAACCACAATAAGCAATACACATTCTGGTGAGAAGCCTCCACTCAGTGGACAATCTCGTAATCATAAGACTAAAGCTTAAGTGCCCATTGGCCAGTCATCCTTCTGGCTCTCTAAAATTGTGAAGCTAAAGCAACGAAAAGTGATCTGTTATCACTTTGAAGTGCATTATGAGGATGTATACCTGAAACTGCTTACAGGCGTATATGACCACAAGAAATTCCCGTTCAGTTACAGTGTAGTTTCTCTCAGAAGCTGATAGTGTCCAGCTCACATATGCCACTGGATGTTTGTCCCCAAGTTCATCTACTTGGCTTAATATGGTGCCGATTGCCATCAATGAAGCATTGGTTTGTATAATAAGATTCTTGATTGAAATCTGGTTATTTCAAAATCGGAGAATCTATTAGACATTGGTGTAACTCATCGAAGGATTCCTGCGCTTCTTCATTCCATATGAATCCATTCTTCAGATCCTTCAACAGATGGAATAAAGGGTTTGGCAATTTTGTCAAAATCCTGAATAAATCTTCTATAGTATCTAACCATTCCAAGGAACACTTGGATGTCTCAGACACTCTTGGGAACAGCCATCTGTTCTATGGCCTTAAACTTCTGGGATTGAAGCTGCAATACATTAGAGTTGATTAGGAATACCAGGTATTACAACTCTATAAGAAGAAGTGACACTTCCTCAGCTTAATCTTCAAGTTGGCCATGGACAGTCTCTTGAATACTTCTTCCAAGTGATGTTAATGGTCAGTAAAAGTCCTACCGAGCATATTGATATTGGTCAAGTAAACCAGGATGCATGAAAACTTCAAGTCACTTAGTATAGCGTCCATGGCCCTCTGGAACGTTGCAAGCGCATTGCATAAACCCTGGGGCATCCTCGTCAGTTAATATATCCCATGTGCGGTAATAATTGCACATTTCTCTTAATCTTTTCTTGGAAAATCGATTTGCCAACATCCTAATATCAGATCCATCTTGGAGAAATACTTCGCTTCTCCCAATCAATCTAGCACATCATTGATTCTTAGTAGGGGATATGAATCCTTCTTCATAACTTTATTCAGCTTTTGGTAGTCAATCACCACTTGATTAGAGCTATATTTTTCTTCATGATAAGAATCAGACTCACTCAGGGACTTGATGACAGAAGTAGAAGCCCATGATTCACTAGCTTGCTGATTTCTTCTTCTACTACCACTTCCAGATGCCTTTGACTGTCGAATCAGTCTCATCCTAATTGGCAAATATTCCCCAGTATTGACCTTGTGATCACATCTCTTGCGCATCCCAAATCATGGTCATCCTGGGAAAATACTTCCTGAATCTTTTTGAACAATTTGAGCACCTCCTCTTGCTGCCCTTCCATCAGATCAGCGAGTTGCTCTCGATCAACCAATATGTTGATAATCTTGGTTACCCCAGCTGGTAATCCCATCTCATCAAGGGTCCCAAAATCATGGAATTTCCTTAGTTTGGCCATTGGGATTAGATGAACAAGCATGATGATCTGATTATTCTTGATCTTTTATCGGTTTTTCACTTAAATTCACCAGGAGGACTCAAATTTCTCCATTGCCCGGAATTATTATTTTAAAAGCCACCCATGGCTCTACTATGGACTTCTTACAAGGGCTTCCAACCTCCCATACAGCAGCTCCTGTATCTATAACATCAACCCCAATTTTGACTATCATCTATGATCCCAGCGGTATGGGTTTCTCATTCTCGATCCTCAGTGGAATTCCCCAGTTTTCAAGGATTTCCATCAGCATTTCTCGTTGCTTCCAACCAACTGATTGGTATCAAGCTGGAATAATGGCATCATTGTATATCAAGTTGATGAAAATGTTTCTCCTATTCAGTGGAGCTTCACCATCCTTCTTATAGACCAATGGTAACGTCTGACCCAATATGGTCAACATATTATCCTTGAAGTTACATTTAACTCCGTACTTCCACAGAAATTCCATCCCAATCAGAATGTCATAGTTTTGGTTGGCCAAAACTATTTGCTGGCACAGAGACCACCAAGGATATGGATCAAAGTAGCAAAGCACTATACATTCCACATGAGATTATGGTAACTGGCCCAGCTGCCCCATATTTCTTCTTGTGTTCCAAGTCAAGCGAGATCTTCATCCCCTTCACCAGCTTGGTTGAGACAATGTTAATGGGCACTCCGCTGTCAACATATGCCCTCACCCATACTCAATTCACTTGTATATCTATATAAAACACTTGGAGTATTTTAAAAAAGTGTTTACTGAGTATATACCGGAGTTATTAAATGAATCAAGGGTATGAATGATTCGCACCAATAAATCAGGGAACATTTCCTTTATTGCGCTGAGGGGAATTGACAGGTTTGCCTCATATAATCAAACTATGATCAATTCATCAGAATTATCCGCAGCTTAAATATTGTCCACCAGTTGTCAGCTGTACAGCAAGGAAACTTCCTTGATTATCTCAGGGTTGATTCCCTTCACCCCAGACCTTGTTACTGTGTTCACGTCCAAATTGACCACTTGATACAGTTGATCCTGTACATCTTCATCCACAAACAGATCACTGATGTCAATTTTCTAATGCATGATATTGGGAGGAACTGGCTTCTCCGCTGCTCTAGACTGCTCCCCATCTAGGTTGTGGGCCCTTTACCGACTCCTTTGTGGCAGCAGACTCTTTCACTTGGACCACTTTGATTTGATCCTTCAGCTTCTTGCAATGTACAGCGAAATGTCCCTTCCCTCTGCATTAGTAACAGACCTTCTCTTTTTTATTAATCCGTCTGAAATTTTTTGGACTTATTCTTTGGAATGGTTCAGTTGTTCATTTCTTTAGCACCCTCATCCACTTCATGGGATTTGAATTGCATACTGGGCTGGATTTTAAACTTCTGTTTGGGGCATCAAAGATTTCTCCCAAGCTTTATATTATCTACCATCTGAGAGGTAGTAATTTCTGTTGCAAGCATGGAAGACATCATTAAGTGAAAATTGCGGTAGGGCAAAGGGCCGCTTGTAATGCAACTCTGGCATTTAAGTCATCCAGTACCTTTGCTCCGACCAGGATTAGCAATTCCTGGTAGAAACAATCCGCAAAGCTTTCTAAAGATTTATCTTTATGGAATTGGATGCCCATAAACTTTTGTTTGCGCTTTGACATGCACGTCAGGCTCTTGAATTCCTTAATTATGGCCACCTTGGGCTCCATGTATGACCAGTTATTCCCCTCCAGGTGGGGCAAGACTAGGTTTTGGCAATCCAGTGTCTAAGCAATTCATCACCATCAATGCCTTTTGACAATTACCGTATCTGTACATAGTCATATCAAACAGTCAGAAAAACGCTGGGACGTTATCCTGAGGGTATGTTGGCAATTTTGGTGTTGCCTTAAATTCCATTGAGGTTTCTCTAGCTGATTCTCTAGGTTTGGCCACTCAGCTCACTTGGGAGTGATTTTGGGCGTCATCTCCAAAATAGTGGCAAAAGGGGTTGCATGATTCTTGGGGTATTCGACTTCCCAATTATTGTACAAGGGAGTTCTTTCTTCAGCATTGGTTGTCACATATGTCTCACAATTGCATAATGAGTTTTTAGCTCCTTGACCTGTTTGATCAGTAGCTCAATATCAGCACTGAAATTTCTCAAATAAACGCGATTCACTTCATGCTCTGTCTTCAGAAATAAGACTTCTCAAATTAAGTCCCCTTCTTTCTTCTTTAATGACGTTGCTTTTCAAGTAACTCATTCCAAAAACTTGTGACATTATTGATCCCTTCCTCCATCTTGGTTATTCTTTCTTCCAAGGCTGCGAATTTTTGATGATCCGCTGAGTTTAGGGAATTCTGATTAATGTTGGATAACTCCATCCATAGTTTTCTTAACTCATCTTTAAATGACATCCTTCTTAGTTCTTCTACTCAATAAACCCCTGTAGTGAGCACCACTTTGTAAAATTTTATAGGCTTGATTTTTATTGGCTGATAATCCCTATAAACTTATTACTTGCACAGGTTCAGTTTTTGTGCAATTTGTCTGCATTGTATAGTTGTTAGTATAATTGGTTGATAAACTTTTCTCTCTCGTTGCAATCACTTTTGCAACTTATTCAATTCAAGTCTGATTCTAGTTTGATAATCTCACAGAGGAGATTAGTCTTCGCCCATGTCAGGGAGCAGTTGGGCAAGTAAGGTAAGAGGAGCAGGTGGTAGGCCCGCGGCCTCAAACAGTCAAAAACACCCCGGAGAAACCAGCAGAATAGAAAAAAAAATAAAAAACTGGCGGTCACTATTTCCCCAGAAATCCTCGCTTGAAAAAAGTGTGATGCAACAAGTACATCAACACGCCATACTCCCAACCACTATCATTGGTGGAATATGGAGTCCATGTGTTTCTGGACATCCAACAAACAGATTTTATGGGAAAAATTTTGTGGGGATGTGCACACTTTTTTCCTGACCGTGGTGTATGTCACACCTCACTCCATGTCACGTGGTTGGCTGGACTTCGTTTTTGAAAACAAGGAGGCAGCAGATGAAGCTGCTGCAGTGCACATAGTGATCAACCTCCCCGAAGGGTAATGGGTCATCAAAACCAAATGCACCATATGGACAAAATCCAACCAAATTTTCCTCACGTTTGACTTTTTGCCTACTACATTAAAATGTGCCATTTTGGAGCAGCACCTGAAAGATGGTCTCACTGTATATGGCAAAATACAATCTTTTTGAGATGCAACGCTTTATGCTGATGCCACACCTGTGCACTGGAAAAGCCATCGCAGTTCTGACCCCAACTGAGGAGATCGCAAAGGACCTAACCCAGATCCCGCACTCCACATATATCAATATTAAAGGCATACCACCCACCCTTTCCGGGTAACCGTGGACAGCGCGCCCCCCATCTGCACCCACTGTGATGCGTTCAGCCATAAGGCACATGCATGCCCCACCAAGGAGGGCATCACATTCCAAGAGCACCCCTCAGCAGCCATGGCCAGTGGAGAGGCGCACTATGAACCAACTGCAAGCACCAAAGAGGATTTCCCGTGGGGAGCACAAGGCTGCTACCTACTGTTAAAACCTATTTCCCTACAAGAGCGGAAGAAGGCCAAGCAGGCCCGCAGGGCCGCGGCCAAGGAAGCGGCCAAAGTCACCACTGCTATCCCACACTCCCAACGCCAGGAGGACATCAAAACCTTCGCAGCAGAAGCAACTCAGGAATCCCTCAACCAATCAGATTGGGAAGCCCATGCGAATTGGGCCACCCAATCTGAGGATCTGATGGGTGACTTGATCTCACCCAATCTTTGCAACTAAGCTCCAGTTGAAACTGACTTACGGTCCAAGCTACCTGAAAATTTTTTTTGACCCAATTGTTGGTGCACCAAACTCATCGGCACCGCAAAAAATTCATTTGACATTAGGAAACAAAAAGCGAAGGCAAAAGCCAACGCGAACCTTTCTGCCAAAATTAACAAAACTACCAATAGCGTCACTGCAAACACCCATGCTTCCATGAAGGCCCGTGGGGATCTAGAGGAGGCTAGTGGGCCCAGGGTGCCCACCCCCTCACACCTAAGGTGCGATGGGGGAAACCTTCACTTTAGGGACATTAATATTGCTGGACTCAAGGCCTCACCATCCTGGGCTAGGAAAATTGAGTTTTTTACAAAAAAATTTACCTGTGGATATCCTGGCCATCCAGGAGTCCCACTGTCCACGAGGTTTCAAGGATGCTTGGAAAACCATGCTCCTCCCATCCCTATCCTTTTGGTTAGAGCACTTTGGGGTGCTAGTTCAGAAAAACAATGTTTCAAATTTTTATTGTCAGAATCCTTCCTCAATGGCTGAGTTCTCGTTGTCACTTTCTCGTGGGCTGACATGGCACATGCTATTGTCAACATCTATGCCCCAACCTATGCATGAGAACGTCAGGAATTTTTCTCATTGTTCAAATCCCTCCCACTACCCCCAGACCCTTTTGTAGTCAGTGACATGAATTGTTGGCTAAACACACCCACAGACCGTTGGCCTTCCTCCTCCCACGCCCCCCATGGTCACGTAGAACTTCGCGTTCTAAAGGCCACCCTTGGGTTAATGGATGCGCTGGTGTGGCAAGCCCCGCTGCTCAAAAACATGACGCGCCCCCATGTCCACAATGGCCAATTAAGGTCTATGACCTGCATTGACCTTACCTTATGCCAGCGAAATTCCAACCTCACATTTCCCACTTCCAAACAACAAAGATTGAATTCTCTGACCATCGGCTAGTCTCAATACCCCACCACCTACCTGTCACAGTGGCTAAGGCCCCACATTGGTGCAAACTCTGCCCCCCCCGAACTTGCATCACCAGGATTTTCCAATTGGGTGGAATCAGCAACTTTGGCAAAAGAGTTTGTTACATCATTTTGCGTGGACCCCATCTCCACATGGTCAACCTTCAAAGAGGATACCATCTGCCACTCTCGCCACCTCTCCTCCTGACGCTCATGAGCCACATCAGCCATCATTTAGCGCGCTCTAACAGAGTTGGCACACCTGGAGTCCAACATCCCAGCTACAGGCTACAACCCTGCATGGGGCCAGAAGTGGGCAGAAGCAGCCGCCCACCTCAACGCGCTCGAAAGGCAACACAAACATCAGGTTTGTGTTCAGTACAGGGCCAAATGCATTACAGAGGGCAACAAGTGCACCGCATATTTTTTAAAAAATTTTCGCACCATGCCAGAGCGTGGCCTGCACACAGGTGCAAAGATTGGATGATTCCGTCGTGGATATGCCAGCTGAAGTGGCAATCAAAATACAAAATTATTACTCCAAGTTATACCAATCTGATCCAATTCAGCTGGCTGAAGTGGCGGAATTTTTCGACTGAACCCACATCTGCACCGTTTCAATACCTGGAAATAATGAATTTTATTACTCTGAATGAACTATGGACAGCCATCCGCGGTGCACCAAATTGGAAATGCCCAGGCCCAGATGGCATTCCATATGAATTCTATAAAAAGTACTTCAAATATATATCCCCACTGCTGCTTACCTCACTTAACCAGAGCCTTCTGGAAATGCGCCTCCTACCAGGAGGACAAGAGGCCTTCACCATAACACTTTTCAAGAAAGGGGACAAGCTAGACTTAGCCAACTGGCTCCCCATTTCTTTAACTAACATGGATACAAAAATTTTAACTAAAATCATGGCTAACCCTTTAGGTATTGTAGCATCTGCCACCATCTCCCTAGAACAATTTGGTTTCATACCCAGAAGGTCGATTTGGGACAAAATGCACTCTGTGGCTAACGCATGCCAGTCCACAGCCTCTGGGTCACTTGTATTCTTGGACTAACAGAAGGCCTATGATAGAGTAAACTGGGAATACCTTAGGGCCTGCCTACATCAATTCCGCTTACCCCCTCGCTTCATCAACTGGGTAATGCTGCTCACAGAATCTGCAACAATGGAAGTGCGTGGCCCTGGCTTCCTAATGGAATTAGTCCGCCCTCAAAGGGGCTTATGACAAGGGGACCCCCTTAGCCCACTCTTATACAACTTCAGCCTTGACCCACTACTTCGAAACGTGAATGCCCAACTCACTGGGGTCCATGTACCAGGCCAAGCCCCAGTCAAGATGATGGCGTTTTCAGATGACTGTGTGGTTGGGGTGTCTGATAATAAAGATGCACGTGTACCTGAAGCTCTCATCCAGGAGTATTCCCGGGTAAGTAACGCTGCACTGAATGCCTCTAAAACCAAAGTCATCCTCCTTGGTCAGTATCAAAACTGCTGGGCCCCAGCAACCAGTGCCCAGCCCGGCCCATCTGCTCACACGTGCTCGCCCTCCCAGCTCACCCCACACCGCCCCACTAGTGCTCCCCTTTGTGCCACGCCCTACCATAGGGCCAGTCCACCATCTGGGCGTGTGGGTGGAGGCAGGCGGGTACGCATCAGCAGTAATGGAAACTTGTATTCTAGACAATGTGACGAAGCGCATCGCCTCCCTCAGAGACCACCCTACCTCCCTTACTGGCAGGGTTGTTTTAGCCAACTCTATGCTCCTCTCCAAAGTCTGGTTTGGAGCCCACGCCATTCCCTTCTCCCCAAGCCTTTTCAAATCCTTGTATGCCCTTCTGCAAGGATGGCTTTGGTCAGGCCGCCCACCACCAGTACAGCTAGAGGTCATGTTTGGCCCTCATCATCATGGCGGCATGGGCCTGCTTGACTTCAAAGCCCATGCTGCCAAGATCCTGGGCACCTGGATTGCAGCCGTCACCACCCCTACGCTCCCCTCCCAACACTGGTCCCGCGCAGCCCGCTCCAACTTCTCCCGCGCCTTGGGCCTTAACAATCCATCGAACCCTCACTCCTTGATGAAATACCTGGCTTCACACCCATTGGCCACAGGTCCTCACGGGACTAAAGCCCACTACAAACGAATCCTCCTCTCCATGCGGAGCGCTGAGTGGAGAATTCATATTAGCAGACACACAGCCCAGAGAGGCCGCCCCTCTCCTCAGTTCACACAAGAGGTACAGGGGCTTCCCATCCAAGTTGGCGTGATCCCCACACGACCCCATGTCCTATCCAGGGTGGACTACCTGGACATGATAACATCCCTTACTCCATTGAGACTCAGAAGACTATTTGGAAATATGCACACCATCCTCTGTTGCAGCCTTAAATCTGTTCCCATGTGTGGCGCTGCCTGAGGCGGGTGTACCATATGGATGAGCGCTCTAATGCTTTACACTCATCCTGCGTCGTGTGTGGCTAGTATGGAACGCTTTTCCACCGCATGGAGAAGTGTCCTACCTCTAGAGTGATATGGCGCGAAGTTCAACGTCTGCTTGGCCAGGATCAAACACATCCCTTCAATTTGTCAAGAGATATGTTTGCTTTATCAATGGCTTCCCCCTTCCACCCTACCTCCGTGCTCTGGTGGTTGCAATCGCCATGTGAACTATCCACACGATTGTCTTGGATGCCATCGAAGGCTCCACTCCCACCCTCCCAGAAGCTGTCCACAGATTCCGGTCTCATTTGGTGGACCACTTTCAGGCGTGGATATCTGGATACCTCCCACCGCGTCACTGACAGATGGTCTCCTCTTGGTTCCCAGTTTGGTTCATCAAAATCAGACCCTTTCCTCCACACATGTTCAATTGTGGCTACGGCCCCTTCACACGTTCCCTCCCCCTCCCCATAGTGGCGTTCCCGCTGGCAACAAGAGATAGCATCACTTCTCTGGGGTGCCTTCCCTGTTACTAAGTCTTGTTTCTTTTGGGTCAAATTCGGAAGCGTCCATCCCATGGTCAGCCTTCCTCGCAATAAATTCAATATAATTGGTTGATAATAGTATGACGACTATTATCTGTAGTTGAATGGAAATACTAGATCTCAGAACAACGCTCGGCAAGTATTTCTGCTCAAAGTACTTGTGATGTCTCAAAATAGGGATTCTTTCCCTCATACCTTCTAATCTGATCTTCTCTTAAATTCTATTGATGGTTTCTCAGGTTTAACACAGTTGGCAGCAATCCCCCAATTTGTTTCCACTTCTTCTCTGGTTATCCTCTCAGATCCTTACTCTTTTCTTTGCAGAGTCTCCTAATTATTGCACACAGCAATAATATCCTTGAGAAAGAATAGAACAAATGGATGCTGATAAAGTTACTAAGCTGATATATCTACTTTATACCCTTTAGTACTTAAAACTATATTCTGGATAAAAACTATTTCTTTATTGGTGAATTCTAGGGAATTTATATTGGGGGATTCAGCGCCCAACCCTCAGTTGACACCTCTTTGATGAAATGGCAGTCATTGCTGTTATATCACCTATCCTTATCTCAGCAGTTATGGTCTTCCCCATCCTGACTAAATTTCTGTCATTGGACATCCTCGAGACCTAAAATAGAAAGAGTCAGAAAACTTGTCCCTAACGTTTTTCTCCTGATCCAAGCGAAACAACCATATTTGGCAAGTGACCCGCTTAGGTAATGGGACCTGTTACCCATTAAGACATGTCATGAACCAACTGATCAATTTGATAGTTGCAGGCTGCATCACTCGCCTTACAACTTATATCTTACATTCCCAATCAGTTGGTGATGAAACCTGACCAATCCCAATTGGTACACCTGATAGTTAATCACTATCAGATGCCCCTATTTTTTTGGCAACACTGTGCGATGAGATCTTAAGCATTCATCTAGATTGATTTCTAACAGATCCAATCTGACAAATATCCTAAAAATCCCCCAAACATAGCTACCCCAAAATCAGGGTCAACCAATTTTAAAATGTACCTCGCATTAGGGAATTATCCCCTAGTGATTCCTAGTAATCTAGAAGGCTGGGAATATGGGCAAAATTTCTAACATACCCAAGGTGAAAGCTTTTTATCAAGTGGTGATTGGTTGAAAAATATTAAAACCTTACTGCATGGGTACATTCTTCCCCAATATCCCAACTATCTTTTTGCCAACAAGTAACTCACATTTACCAAGATCTGATAGGAGCACATACTATATCACCTAATTTGGAAGCATCTAAGCTATTCCAAACTCATCCATGAATCCCCCTGACCCTCAAAACTGTTTAAATACTGATCAAATGAATATTGAGAGAAATCACTTTTCAGTTTACTCCTGCGCTCCTAATAAAATTATAAAAACCAAAATTATATAGTAGCGCTTATTCTTATTTTATTAAAATCTTTGTGGGGTCCAGTGGCGTAAGCACCAGCGAGCACAAGTAAGCTGGATTCCTACAATCCCTTCCGCCTAGATTCTCACCAACGCTCCTTGCATAACTTATAGGGCTTACTGGGCATCGGATGTGCCATTGGTATCTCAGGTACTGTTGGGCAAGACCTCCTTCTTGGAGGGGTTGTAGCTGTTTGATCAATTGGGGTCACTGTCATAAGCATAATTGATACTCAGTAATGGAGGGCATATTTTCTTTGTGGTAGGGTTTAGTGCCACCCAAACTCCAAGATAAAGTAATTGATGCTCATATAATCCCCTAGCAGTAAGAATCCAGGCATAAAAAACTCAATCTAATAAAGTGGAAGTTTAACTGGCCAGGGATCTCCAATTATCTACTATTGTAGATCAATAATTACATGACATACGTTCACATCAAGTTTGATAGATCAAGCAGGAATGGTCTCCACCATCCCCTTCAGCAGGCACAAGGCCCGTGGACATCAGTATCCATTAACTACATTGTAAAGCTTCCCCAGTCCAATAGGCTTGATAAATTATGATTATTATGAACCACTTAACTAAATTTTACCTTTTTTTCCCTTGAGCTTTCCACAATTACCGCAGAAAAGATGCCCATAATTATTTGCCATGCCTTTTTGTTGTTTGGTGTACCCCAGGAGGCGTTAATTGACTGGAACCTCAGTTTGTAGCTCATTTTTGGACTGTCATTTTACCTTTTCAAAGATCCTGCCATGTCAGTCCACAGCGTACCATCCCTCAGTCTGAAGGTAAGATGAAGAAGATCAACAAAATCCTTGAGCAGTACCTATACTTTTACGCCTCTGCCGCGCAGGTTGCTTGGGCCGTTGACCTGCCTACAGCTTAGTTTTCATAACAATGACACACTTGTTAATGGAATTTCCCCTTATGAGTCTACCCTGGGGTAAACCACTACTCCTTATCATTCCTTGTCTTTGGCCTGAAGTACCTGCCACTGAAGAGAAGCTGCATCAAATTCAGAGTACCTAACTTATGGTTTGGGAAAACCTAACTAAGTTGATAAGCAAATACAAGCAGTTTTCAGATCACAGACGCCTTCCCATCCATGACATTAAGGTGGTTTATTAGTTATTCTTAATATGTAAAGCCTGTCTTTGAAGGTTCCCTTGCAGAAATTCATGAGCAAGAATTCTGGTCCTCATGTGGTGGAGGAGGATTTATCCAATGGGTCCAACAGTTGTCTCTCACCGCTCATTAAAACATCACCCTATCTTCCATGCTTCTCAGTGTCCCCCTTTATGGGGAAAAGAACCTACTATCCATGATCTAATCATGATTGAAGGTCCAGAAGAAGTGGAGTTGGATGCCATTCTGCATCTCAGAAGTCACATCACTCAGTGCAATACTTTATTTCCTGGAAAAATTACTCCCTTATGAGAACAGACTGGTCTGTGCCCACAAATGTGCCAAATGCTACAAATTTGGTGGAGGCATTCCACATAGCATACCCAAAAATCCCCACCCTTACCAGAACATTTCTTTCATATTTGAAATAAAATTAAAGAATTCATAAAAACGTTGCGTTCATGGATGTTCCTAAGGATGATGCTCTCACAGTTAAAAAAAGGAAGAGTGATGTGGGACGTATGGAACTATACTTGTGGTTTAATTATGAGGAATTCCTTTTTTGCACCAAAAAGGGTCATAAGTTGGCGGCCGTCCCCCTCATCACCATGGGCGATTTGAACCCATGTGGCATGTGAGATGTGGGTAGCATCATAACCACTGAAAATCGCGCCTATTTCTCAATACTTACCACACATAATATTTGTACAGAAACTTTTTTGCGTGTCAGGAGGTGGCAGTGGGCAGAAGCCATCACCAATGGGAGGTTTGCAGCTATCTTATTCCAAGAGGTTCCTATCACCAGTCAAGTTCCACTAGTAACGATAATTCAATAACTAGCAAAATATGTTGATCAAGTGACTTTTGGGCTCAGAAGTCCTCATCCACCATTCCCCTCCATTGTTGGTAAAATAAAGATTGTACCCAACAGGTATTGTCACAATAAAACCCTTCACTACTCAATGGAACCAGTCCTATGTGGCCTGGCTGTGGGAGCACCCTACTGTTTACCAGAGGAGCTGATGTCATTGCGCCAAGTGCAATTGTGGTGGACTAATTTTCTTTTAGTGCATTTGATACTAATATGACCTGGCAGGTCAAACCTTAATCTGTATCAGTAATTTTTTAGGTGTGTTGATCCGCCAGGACCAAATAACAAAGATATTCCTGACAGTTTCGTGCTTAGTCCCAGTTCCCCATTCATTGAGCATATAAGGCAGCAGTCACCAACAGGTACTGCTGTTGCTCCATTTTTTACCCTTTCCACTATTTAGTTTATATAAAAAATTCTAAAAAGCTTATGTTATATGAAAGTTTAATAATTCCTCTGAACATTTAGTGGCTATAATTTCCTATTTTGGGAATTCCTGGCCAATACTCGCGGATGTTACTACTTTTGCATCACTCAATATGGATGGCTGTACCAAAGAGATATTCTGGATGATGTTTTGGGTGACCACTCATCCTGAATCTCAGAGCAGTTGTGTCATTATCAACATTCTCTATGAACTGAAGTGAGCATCACTTGTGTATTGCAAGGTCCCTTTATGCACTTCATGCACAGGTCAATAGTTTGCCTAATCCAAGTCTTATCTTACTGTATAAAAATTCAAGAAGTAAGCTTAACTAATCTTTAATACTGAAAATCAATGCTATTAATTCTAACAAATAAGATGTTAAATAAACAATAAGAATAATCCATTATATAGAGTAATTAAACAATATTTATAATCAAATAACTTCATTCAGAATTCATCAGATCTCTTGTGGTGAGGATCATTGACTATAGTACAAAGCGATTATAAAGGAAGTTTTGTCAAGAAAGGGTTTGAATAGGTTGTCGTGGTATAGGATACAATTCAAAACCAATTTAGGGGAAAATATGATATTAGAGTTGTGATCATGCCCTGATTTTATTTAATAAGACAGGAATAAATCACCAACTTTCCAAAAATCAGAAATAAGGTATTGTTAATAATAGCAAAGAAGCACACCATAGTATTTAATACTGCCAGTAGCTAAATGGATCACTATAGTAATTTAAGTTGCAGGATTTTTGAAGGATAATTATAAAAAATTCTTTACAGATGACAAACAAGCTTAAATATGCTCTTCCGTTTCCAGAGTTTTTATTAGTGCAATTTATTACTACTAAGCAGCACATAATAATGGTAAGATAGAAGCGTAATATCTGTATCAGGCCAGGAAAGCAATTGTTTAGGGCTTGAGCATTTCATAAAGTTAGCAATAAACTAATTGCAATTGAAACTGGTGAGTTTCTGAAATTTAATAAAAACTTATTACCAACTATAATATGGCATCATGAGGCAAGGTGGAGTAGTAAGATTAAAATTTAGTTTATATGAGTAATGAGTAATTGGCCCAATGTGATCAGTAGATTAAGGAAGTGTAAGTTTCACCAGCGGATATTAGAGAATAGATTCGCCATCATAATTATTAGCAAATGATGACACTGAGGCAAAATTACAATAGTACATTAATAAGCTTTGGCAACTACCTATAAAGCTGGGGCACACGAGGTAAAGCAATTTTTAGTAAACAATAAGATTCTTTTCAAATAAAAAAATAGAAATTAGGAATATAATATTTAAATAGTTGGTTAGTCACACCAATTGTGACAACATCCAAGGAGAGGCCTATGTGGAATAAGGCATATATGTGTAAACAAAGGGGTAGTCTACTAATGTCAGGAGATTCTCTGTAACTCATTTATCCTTTATGAGGTGATGATACAAACCTAAAAGTAAGTGAGGTGGGTTGACCTTAGGTAAATTACCACACCAAGATTTTTTATATCCAGTACAGGTTTCAAACATGTGTTGAACAAAACATGCACTAGAGTGGAAGCAGAAATTACCCTGCCAGGCTAATTACCCTGATGATACAAACCTAAATCAACATAGAATTAAATATTAACCTCAAAGAATGAACTCACCATTTATTAGTTGTCAGGCTTTGCCCTAGTTCAGGTAAAGGCTTACAAAATGTTACAAAATGTTGATTAATCTCATCAATGTATATTTATTATTTGTTAAATTTTTGGCTTACAACATTCTATTAAAAAGATTAAATACATAGCATAAAAAACTAAATGAGGCAGGTTGACCTAGGGACAAATATACCACGCCAATTTTTTTTAGCCTGTGCTGGTTTTGAACCTGTTTCAATCAAATCCTGACCCAGAGTGGAGTAGGAACCACCCCACTATGCTATCCACTCCTCTTAAATTAAATATCTTTGAACAGATAATAACACTAAATTACAACTAAATAGGTCAGGATAGGTCACCTTCTCAGCGCTCCACAGACCAATGTGACTAATTAAGAATTAAAATTCTAGTTATCATTGGTAAAGCAACATACAATATTGAGACCTTGGTTATGGATAATTTTGACCAGTTGCCACAATAAAATATCCATTATGTGCCCCTTTATCAGATTCTCAATACTAGACTAGAAAGCACTATCCTAGTCTAGAGCCAGTGATTAACCCCGGAATATTCCCCCATATTTAATATAATCTTGATTTTTCCTTGGTACAATTGAAGTACCATATATTATTAGAATAAATTTAACTTTCTTATATTTGTTTAATGTTAAGCTAAACATTCACTTGGGGGCCTCTGAACCTACTCTGAATAGGCTAAGCTACAACCATCCTGCCAAAGAGCAATTTTCTTATAAGTAGAAGCATTCCTCTAAGAAGAGCCAAAGTGTGGTTATTGCCTTACTAACGAAATATTCCAGAAAAGGTTGCTTATGTTACTAAGACTGCTGATATCCTAATATACCTGGATGATAAGCCTTGAATAGTCACAGAGGGTTGTTCAGAATCTGCCAACCATGAATACAATGTATGAATAACTGAGCGCCATGGGATGAGGCATTATTGGGTCAGAAAGGGTAATTAATGGATTGCCTCCAAATATGGTGATAAAGCAATGTCAACATACAGCAAATATATAGTAGATCTCCTCAAAATAATGCAATAGGGAATTTAAGAATAGAATACTCTGCTAGAGTCAATAAGAATATGGAAGAACTGAATAGTCTAAGCCAAAGGAGCAGCATTGACTGAAGTCGCTGATATATAATCAGATGGGACAATAGAAGAATGTGGATTGTTCAGTAGAAATAGGGAGCGGAGCAGAAGGTATTTACTTTTATAAATATAGTCAAATAAAGTGGTGTTGCTGAAGCAATTGCTCTATATATTATATATTTTATAAAGTTTGTTTTGAGGACTAATGATATCCAAATTGTTTATCCATTGCTCAGTGGGCTGAACCCTGCGCAACTCTTCCAGCGTATAGCAGTATATCACCCAAAATTATAATAGTGGTGCTCACTATAGGGGGCCCATTAGAAAACAACAAATAAATCAAAAATTCTCCAGTACCCAGCCATAAGCATATCAGGCCTGTACCAAAGGAGAATAATCCCAAAACGTTGTTTTTGCAGAAACTACAAAAATCAAACTTGTTATGGATGAAGTGCAAAAAACAAGAGGAGCTCTTTCAGGAGCATGCGACATAAAGATCAACTTAAAATTGCAGTTAGTCAGCTGTGGATACTTGGACAACAGAATAGTCAAATTACCTGTAAAATTTGATGATCGCTTGCTTGTTTATTTGATTTCTGCACGCTTAATTGAGATGAAGTTCAGCCATATAAACCTCAATCTTGCCAGTGGCTTATAGTATTTTGACTGTTTGGAAACTCACAAGGCATATTCAAATAACTCCGACTTTCCTGGCTGATTTGGGCTTGATTTTCCCTCAGAGATCAGGAACTTCAACCAAGGAAGGCAAAGTTATAAGCTGTGGATCCTGAGATCCCAGCTTGCCGACACTTTCCAAAAGCAACTTAAGATACAAACCAGAAAGAAGATTAAATAAAATAAATCTTTATTAAGACTAAATTATATGATAATTATTCATTAGGCCAGGCGCCGGCATTTAAACCTCTAGGGCATCTCCTGACCTCATTTGAGCACGCAATCTCAAAAGATTCTTTTCCATCTCAGTTTGGCCCTTGAACTGATACAACTGAGACCTATCCTTAGGTTAGTTGATGGCAAGATACTCTCATATTTGGGTTGATTCCAGGGATGAAGATTGCAGCAACGAGCATGCAAAATTGTCCTAGGATCATCTCAAAATGAGTTTTATCATACTGCTGACAAAATACAAATTCTTAGAAGTTCTAGCATTGATTTAAATAAATGATGTACCCTTATTTTTGACGTCAGCAGGCCTCTCTCAATAGCACTAAGTACTTTCATTTGGATGGTCCATGTACAAGTGCTATTGTGCCAGGTACATATATTGATATATAATTTTTTAGGACCAGCTCAAAATATGTTTTCATCATACAGATGATGGAAACTACTCCCTAATCAGGATGTCAACTGACCCTCTCAATAGCACTAGGTACTCCCATTTGGGAAGACCATGTGCAAGTGCTATTGTACCAATTATGCGTACTGACATATAAATTTTACCCTAGGGCAGGAAATTTTTTTGATCCAGCTCAATCATGTTTTCATCATCTTTATGATGAAAACAACTCTATAATTGGGATGTCAACTGGTCCTCTCATTAGCACTAGGTACTTCCATTTGATCAGTCCATGTGCAAGTGCTATTGTGCTGATTACAAGGATTGACATATGAAATTTGCCCTAAGGCAGGAAAAGGATTACGTTTATTCATCTTATTTGTTCATGGGATTTAAAGACGTCTTCTTCAGGCCAATCCCAGATGATTTCTTATGTTGAATAATTAATATTGGTCCTGATTAGTCAGGACTAGTTGATGAGGTTTTAGTCAGCGATAATCAGTCCAACTGTGTGATTGTTTTTGGATCAAGCTTCCAATAGTATAATTAAATTAAATTGAATTTGAGTTAATCAGCATGGCCTGAGTAGTTGCAGAGAAGATTGGCCTAAATGTGTGAGTGTATTAAGCCTGATCTTTTAATAATAAATTAAATCCATGTTGCAATAATTGCCTGAGCCTTGTTATTGAAATAGGCTTTAGTCATAGTATTAGCTCAAGCATTAAGAGGACAATCAGCCCCATATGTTAGTTGTAAAGGGTTAATTTTTGAGTTAAACACCAGATTCTAACATTGCCAATCACCTGAATGACGCTACTAAGCAACTACATTTCACGGAGCAGAAGCTGACATCTACCTTTTACCTGCCTCATCTCCATTGAGAAGCGGAAGAACAAGGTGTTGCTTTGAAGGATCACGTTATGATGAATACAAGATTGGATATCCAGCTGGGGAGCTTTTCTCCTAACATGTAGCATGAGATGCTCAACTGGTGATGGCAGCTCTGGGAGTTATTATGTTCAGACCCAACAAAACCCCCATGTGATGGCAATCCTGCCTATTGAAGAGCCTTAAGCTACCCCTAGAGCCGCCAACCCTTTCAAGCCAGCTCCTCACCAAGATTCCAGCTATGGGCCTAGATCAAATACACTGTACACTCCTAAGGCTTGAAGTTATGAGTGGGAGGAGGAGGTCTGCATTGACAAGCTACACCCATTTGACTACAATGGAAACATCCACGGGTTCTTCAAATGATTTGAATTTGTGGCGGAAGAAGCCTATAATTGGTGTAAAGCTAAATTTCCTATATTCTCCTTAGCGCTTTAGGAGTGCCTACTAAGTTACCTGCTATCTTCCAAGAAGTTCTGTTACATACCAAGAAGTGAAGGTTACTGTGCTGTGGTTGTTTGGAGGTATCACAAAGATGTCACAGTGGAAATCTAAGTTCTTGACCATTGGATTCCAACGTAATGAGCCCTCTTCATTTGCTGATTGGTTTACAATGGAAGTCCACGTGTTAATCAATTGGCGACTTTATATGAATCTGATGAGTGCATTGCAATGACCTCTGCGATAGAGCAATGAGCTTTACAACATCATTACTCTGATTTTGGAGGACGATGTGCCCTGATAAAGATTGTTCAATTTTTCACAAGCTAAATGCTACCTTTCTCATCCCAATACTGAGCGGAAACACACCACTGCCTTTGCTGGACCATCTTATTTGGGGGAATTATCTCATCTTGTTCGGCTTCCACCTAGTAACCCCCAGCCTTATTATAACTTTGCGCCTCATCCTCAGCCGAGTTATCCCCAGAAGTTTAACTTCTGCCCCAGAACTGCTTATTATAATCTTCAGCAGCCCAATTGCCAACCTGGACCTAGTTATGCCAAACGTCAGCAATCATCCTACCAACCTATCCCTTGGTTACACCGAATGTCAAAAATAAAACTATTGGCCTGGCCCTTCTTATGTGAACTAAGAATTCAGACTAAAAGGGTGATTCTTTTTAAATGCAGTCACCCTGGTCACCTTGCCTTAAGTAGCTCCACCCATCAGGACCACTACGTACAGAAGGATCAATACTACCATGGAAAAGCTGGAGCGTTATAGAGTCAGGAATCTCTATCTCTGCTATCCCAACCCCAAATGTCACGCCTGACCTATTGTAGTTTATTTGGCGGAAGTCCCTAATATGACAATGAGTTTTATACAGCAGCCGTTCAGAGGGATAAACATACTGAAACAATTGAAAGCCTAGGCCATGGCGGAATAAAAGACCTCAGGAGAAACTGAAACCATACGCCTATCAAATGTTTGACCAAGCTTCTTCAGATGAGCTGGACCCAGCCCCAGATGCACCTTCCTTGTGAGGTGTAAACCTCGCTCTCCTAGTACCAACTATCTCCTAAAGAATACCCCAAAGTCAGTGAGGAGATTATGAGTTTCCTTGGAAAAAAAGATCCCTTAAATGTCCACGTATTAAACAGTCAAAATCTTCTTATTCTGAGTGTACATACTGTGACATTTTTGTGGCAATAATCAAGTTCATGCTATAATAGATATGGGCTCCGCAGTCAACAAAGTTTCCACTAAGTTGGTGGAGAAGTTGACGTTAAAACCTTATGCAGAACACTAAATGGTGTATGGGACCGCTGGAATGGAAACAACAGTCTCTGAGGGAACGTAAATGGCGCTACCTTTGCGGTTTAGGTCAATTGTTTTTGTAGCCCCAGTGATAGTGTTCCAAACAGTAATTATGACCTGTTAATTGGAACCTCTCATGCAACACTTTGGGGCTGTCATTGGTATGACAGCGGAGACCTTTGAGATTTTGGGGTAGCGGATCCCAATATACTTTATCTCCAGTGGAGTGCTGAAGGATCTAGTGCACATGGGACATATCAACCTTGCATACAGTGATGGGGTAATTCCAGTTTGCAACCATCAACAAAAACAATACCTAGGCCCTTCCATAGAAAATATATGAATATCAAGGACTGCCGCAAAGAGATGCTATACCTATCTCCATCCCCTCTGGACACCAAGTAATAGTAAAAACTGTAATGGAGGTGGAAGTGCCAGCCAGACTCTATGGGGAGGTCATTAAGCTTAATCAACAATTGTGACTTGAGCCTCATGTGGCTCCAGTCATTATACTCTTGGGCCATGGAGAGATCAAATTTTGTTAGCAAACCTATAGAACGAACCAATGCAAATCCGCCTGAACTAAATAGTAAAATATTTACACTTGACCCCAGTGGAAGAGGTACTCCAGTTTCATGAGTTTGGATTGCTGGATAAATTTGGTCTACCTGTTGAGCTGCAGACCGGCATACTGGTGGTGGTACCATGTTAATATTTAATGGGTTTTTGGAAGAACAAAAGGACCAAGCAATAGCTTTATTTCAAAAATATAAAGAGACTTTCGCTATTCACAACCACAATTTATGGTGCGTTTGGGAGTAGGTTCATCAATTGGACACTGAGGATCATCCCCCATCAGGTTTCGGCCAATCTGCTAATCTAGGGCAGCTGAGGAAGTAGTGACCAAAAATTGAAAAGCTGCTGGAGAAAGGGATGCTCAAACTTTCAAGGACTCCATATGCTTTGCCGTTCTAATTGTCAAAAAGAAGGAAGATGACAACTGGGTGCTAATAGACCACCAGAAGCTCAACAGTATCACCAAGAAGGACTCATACCATTGCCTCAGATTGACAATGCCCTAAATTGGTTGGGAGGAGCTTGCTATTTTATGGTGATGAATTGTGATATCCAGTTATTGGCAAATTAAGTTGCCCATGGAAAAACAGGAGAAATTCTCCATTATCACGTCTAAGGGGCTTTTCCAACTGACCCTATGCCCCAGGGCTTTGTAATTCTCCAGATATATTCCAACAAGCAATGGACACAGTTAGCTTTTGGTGGTTCTGGCTGATTTCTACGAGCTAGTTAAACAGGTTAAAACCCACTGAGAAACGGACAAGTAAAAGATGATTGCTGATCCTCAATAAATAATAATAAAGTATTTATGTAAATAGTTATTGCCCCGACAATACCAATAACTTTATATATAAACTAATGGCTACTTCTGTTAAACCTTCCCTACTCTCTTACTTCTTCAAAGATCTCCTTCCTCATTACCACGCTTATATCTTAATCCTTAGTATTCTTAGTCAGTTTCAACCCTTCCACTTAGTAATTATCTATTTGCCACAATTTTAGAGGACTTATTCTATCATTGAGGCTTTGGCGGAGTTCCCTCAATTTTCCAAACTATTAGTACTTTGATTGATTTGCTTCTTATTGACCTATTCTACCACTCAAATCTCAAGGCTCACCTCAACTCACAAAATATGATCCGCTTTGTATATGTCTTATTATCCAGTCATAGCAATTTCTTGACATTACCCCTAATGACTGGATGATAATATTTTATTGATTGTATGCTCAAAGGAACTTCGTGTGAACTTGATTGATAATCTGACCACCCGCAGGTTCCTTAATGGTTTATGCATCAATACCAGGCTTCTTGATTATTTCAAACAGTCCAGTACAGATGTTAGAAAGCTTGCTCTTCCTTCCAAATCCATATTGGTCGTGGAGCAAGGCATGGTCTCCTATAGCAAACTGTGGGAGTCAGCTACATCTCTTTTGGTCAACCATCTGATCATGAATATTTTAGCTATGCTGGTAGATTAAACTTCCATCTGTAGTTTTATTAGCATGTCAATTAAGTTGGTCAGATAACGCTGCAGTTCTAATCCGCTATTATCCTCCACACTGGAGTAAAGCAAATCAGGAACATCCGGATGTCTACCATGGAGCAATTGAAAAGGACTCTTGCTTTTGACAAGTGGTAGCTGATATTATAGGCAAAGATGGCGGTGGATAGAAGGTTACTCCATTCAGAGGGGCGATCCTTTAAAAGCTTTCAGAGAATGTATTTAATGTTCTGTAAATCAGTTCCACCATTCCATTAGATTCAGGGTGGTAGATTTTAAAGACCTCGCAGATTACTATTAGTTCATTTAGCTTGGGCAGTACATGGAACGTGAAATTGGTTCTGTTGTCCATGAGGAACAAGTGCGGACAGCTATGTCACTGTATGACACACCTCATGATAAACTTGGCGGTGGTGACTTCCCCTAAAGCATTGATTGCTCTTGTTTCACCCATCTTATCAAGTGATCAATGGCTACTATTATATACTTAGAGCTGATTGCGCCAGTTGGCATAGGCCCCACAACATCAAGGGAAACAGTATGCCATGCGAAATGAGGCTTGACCAGCTGGTAGGAGGTCTTCTTTTGGAAAGGTTTCTCTACTTGTCACTGGTGACAACACACAACCGTTTCAAGTATTTTAAATGCATGCTCTCCCAATAGTATCATGGTTGAAAACTTTAATGTTTTTTATAACCCTCCATGACCTATCGCCTTATGAGAATCCACAATAATTTCTGGCCTAGTGGAAGGTTTCAGGAAACACAGCATCAATTCTCCAATTTGCTTATATAGTTCCCCTTACATATGAAAGTATCCATTTAGAGCCCATCTAGCACTTTGATCACATGAGGCAGATAATCGTGATATCTGCCCACAATCATCTTTTAATACATGATTTCAAACAAATCTGCCATAATGGAAATCGTGCGTGACTGAAAGACAGTCTGCATTCTGATGTTTTGCCCCTGGCTGGTGTACTATCAAAATCATACGCATTGAGCTTCAGAGCTTAAAGCGTAAGACGCCCTTCAGTTCTCAAAGATTTTGAAGCCAAAGCAAAGAGGCAAGATTTATTACTACTTTGAATTTTTACCCCATGGAGATAGACCCATAACTGTTTATGCATATATCACCATCAAAGACTTCTATTTGGTCACATTATAATTCCATTATGGCCACATATGGCTTTGGCCACAATATGCGATGGGATGGTCTACACCATCATCATCTTTTGGGATAACACCACTCTTACAGCAGAAAAAGAGGAGCCCATTTGCGCAATAAATTACTTCTCAAAATTAGGTATTGCAAAAAGGGCGCGCTAGCCAACGCAGTTTATAAGACATCAAAAAAGTTTTGACAACGTTCATTCCAAGCAAATGTAACGGTCCTGTTGAATTGATTGTTACATTTTGACTTGAGATTCAGAAATCCGAACTTAAGTTTTAACGCTATTTTGGGGTTTTGAGGTTCATGCGGGCTAGGCGCTAGGCTGTGCCCCTCCCAAGCTATCTTTATGCTCCTAGGGGCGCAAAGAAAAGTGCGGAGGAGCTCCTCAGAAGGGCGACCTTAAAAGGTTAGGCCCATGCGATTCTGAACTCAATTCAAAATTCTCTTCTTAATTTTTGCCCTCATGTTAGTCTCTCTGGTGGTCTTGGGGCCGCTCTTGCCTTATCTTACCTAGTATCACTCGGCAAACCTAGTTTATATCCTTAACAAAAGTTAAGATTTGGTGGCGAACTGATCTGCCAAATAATCTGGTTTTTTATGCGTTATTTGCGGTGCCCTATGTTATTGGGATTAAATCTGTCAGTATGTTTATTTTTGAAAATAAATCAAATAAGGCTAATTTTGGGATTGAATACTCGCTTACCTGTGTATTTCTTTCTAGTTTTCTAAATTCCCTAAATCTGGGGTTAAATTGATGATCATGTTGTTTCAAAACACTTACCTCAAGGAAACCTCAAATCAGACAATATTTTGGCGTCCATCAGATAATCTGAAGGCAAGATGGTGGTTGAAAATGGGACTTTTTTGCCCGTTACATTATTCTGAACTCAGTGTGCTTTTAGCACGCCACCTGATCCCCAGTTTTTCATGACTTCAGTGGTCACTTCAGGTTCCAGTTGTCAAGTAACCAGCACTGGGGGAGCCAGTGAATGATGGCCAACCCTGGATCTGAAGCGATCATTGATCCAAAATCCTGGTGGGGCTTCCTCCTCAACAGGGATCTGGTTGGTAAAGAGGGACCTGGCCCAGAAGGGCACCTCACCCCACAGTCAGCCCATCCTGTGTGGGACAACGTCCAGCCCCACGTTGGGCATATTTCCCCTCATTGGTAAACTGGCTTTTGCAGTCTGTTTCCAGTTCTGTGTTTAATTCAAAAGCCCTCATGGTGACAACCTCCAGCTATGGGACATCCTCTTGTGGGGGGCTCCTTCTTAGTGGGGGGTGATGTAACGGTCAGGTTGAACTAATTGTTACATGTTGACTCAAGATTCAGATTTTTAAATCTTGAGTGAAACACTATTTTTGGGGCTTTGAGGTTCACGCAGGATAGGCGCTGGGCTGTGCCCTCCTAAGCTATTCTTTATGCTCCTAGGGGTGCAAAGAAAAATGTGGAGAGGAGCCTGATAGACGACCCTAAAAGGTTGGGCCCATGTGATTCTGAACTCATTTCAAAATTCTCTTCTTCATTTTCTGCCCTCGCGTGGGTCTCTCTGGTGGCTTCAGGGCCACTCTTGCCTTATATTGCCAGCTATCCCATGGAGAACCTAGTTAGTACCCTTAACAAAAGTTGAGATTTGGTGGCGAACTGATCTGCCAAATACTCTGGTTTTTTGTGTAGTTTGCAGTCCCCTATGTTATTAGGATTAAATTCTTCAGCATGTTTATTTTAAAAATAAATAAAACAAGGCTAACTTTGGGATCAAATTATTGATTACCTGTGTACATCTTTCTTGTTTACTAATTTCCCTAAATCTAAGATTGCTTTGTTGAGTATGATGAGTCAAAAGGCTTACCTTGAGGGAACCTTAGTTCAGACAATATTTTGGCGCCCATCAGCCAATCCAAAGGCAATATGGCAGTCAAAAACTGGGAAGGTTTTGCCCATAACAGCAAAGGTAGCGCTTTTCTTTAATAACTCAAAGAGCGGCACCCCAATGCAACTGAAGTTAGGAATTAACCGCTGATAGTAAACAACCATATCCAAAAACACCTGTATATCCCACTTATTACCTGTCTGAGTCATCTTGTGTATAGCTTTTAACTTACTGGCTGAGGACTAAGCCCTTTTGAGTCTACCACAAAACCAAGATATTCCAGTTGCACCTTAAAAAAGTGGCACTTTTGAGGCTTAATTTTATGTTGGCTTCAGCGAGTTATTGAACACTTGTTCCAGGTGATCAATATGTTCCATGAATGTCTGCAATATCATATTGATATTGTTGTGGTAGCTAGAGCGCAAGTCAGCTTCAGGTCACCTAAGATAGTGTTTGTCAGGATTTTCCCTGGGTTAGGTGAAAGCCTTGTCTGGGGGAAGGACCGATATCCCCATTTGAAGGGTGTAACTCCTGAATGGCTTATTAGATTCGATAATAAGATTCAAATCTACAATATATCAAATATGGGGCTTGGTATAAATTACCCTGAATTTGAGGAAACAGTTCATTCCCTTCCCTTAAGACATGTGACCTGGGATATCACCTGACCTGGTCATGAGGGTGGCTTGATCCAAGTAAGGGTCAGAATTGTGGGCAATCCAGAAGGCCAGGAAAAACCCTACTTGGATGGGCCATGACAATCCTTAAGGCACATGTCCCCCAATACCCTATATATATCCCTAATTATTATTCTAATAAAGTACTTTTGTTAATAAGATCTATTTCATCTTATATTTTTATTAAGTTTAATTTATTTAAATGAACGGAGTCTCATCCATTGTCACATCCAGAGCTGCCCCTGTATTCTTGGCTGAAGCTAACCCCTTGCATTTAGCCTACTTGTTGGGTTCCCCAGTGTTAGCACCAGAGAGCGCATCTTGGGGAATCCTGACAGTGTTCATAGCCCGCTGGAACGTAGCTGGGGCGTTGCACAAGCCCTGCGGCATACGTGTAGGCTGGAACAACTTTTGGAGGTGACTATGGATCACTTCTCTTGTTCCACCATTAGAAACTCTATTTTCTTGTACCACAATATCAAGTCCATAGTGGAGATATGTTTTGCACCACCCAGCCGATCTAAAGCATCGTCAATTTTCAGAAGCAGGTACAAGTCATTTTTTTGCTGTTAAGCTTCTGGTAGTCAATTTCTAATCAGTTGGTGCCATCCTTTTTCTTAAAATTAGCACATGTGACGTCCAGGGACTCTTGGACGGCTCTAAAATTCCGTGTTAATCTATATATCTCTGAAGATACAAATTCTTCTGCTGATCAATACTGACGGATAGGCCATGACCAAATGGAAGGGTGATCCCTCATGTACAACCAATGAACAATTCTGCGTGCAAATCCCAAATCGTGGCCATCAGATGCAAAAATGCCTTGGTATTTTTCAAACAGATCCACCACCCTGTCCTTCTGGTCCTCCAACAGGCCAGTTGGAGCCTCCTGTGGAACCACAGTAATTATGCCAGATGAGTAGTTACAGGTAGTACAAGGTCTTCCCAAGATTCAAATTCATGTATTCTGTGGACCTAATCAATAGGAAACAGATGCAGATAAGCCACCACTTGGTGCTTTTGGACTGTAGTAGACTCCTTCTATAGGTTCACTATCAACACCTTCACTTCCCCCTTCCATGGTAACAGGAACCCAGGAGCCACATGGGGTTCTAGTCGCAATTGCTAGTATGGCCCCATAATTTCCCCATATAGCCCTTCAGGAATGTCTCTTTTAAGCTCCGCCCATACTATGACCTGATGCCCAGAAGGTATACTTAAAGCGCTTGCAGCCTGTAGCAAAAAACATTGTACTCGAAAATCTTGTTAAGAAGAGCTCTGGTTCTCCGCTTCATCTGCCAATATCAAAAATGAATCACGCCATCAATATATGCGATATTAATTTGACTGGAGCGGAATGGGTCTTTTGGAATTCCAATGGAGGTAAAATAGATGGGGATCCGTTTTTCAGGATATTACATGTTCCCTCCACCATATTGATAATTGCCCTAAATTGCCGCATGAACACGGCCCCAATCAACATGTTGTAGCTATTATTAGGCAGAACCACTGATGGAGAAGATGCACTGACCAAACCAAACCTCAGAGGCAACGTACTGTAAGCGCCCACTAACACAGTGCTCAGCTCCCCTGATGGCCCATACACTACTTGATGTTCCACATCAGCTTCAGTGAAAGCTTAGCCACAAGCTTGGTGGATATGATATTGATGTGAGTGACAATATCTATAATCCCCAGGAACTTGGTGTTTTGTAGAAAAACTATCACAGTATGTACACTCATAATAAGAGGAACCATTGGCTTTTATTACATTAACGTCCAAGGATTTTTATTTATCCAGAAAAGTGATAATACTGGCGCCAACATGAGGATACTTTTGGGTAACTTTATCTACTGGAATCGCCACATTCACTCCCTCTAGGGTTGCGACATTTGTTGAGAGTCCAAATTTTTTATACCATTCCACTCAAGGATTTTCCAGGTATACAATCTTTGCACATCTTGGCGGAACTCCAAGTCTTCATTATTGGGGTCTCATTCCTGGTTTGAGGCAAAGATATCATGGGGGATTGTTGATTTAATAAATCATCAGGGTGAGTACTGTAACTGACACAAAGTGACTCATTGAAATCTCCAAGGACAAATAAGTTTGAATTAGAGGAAGTAAAGCGTCCCATCTCTACTCCGCTTGACCTTTTCCCTGTTTGATTGGGAGAGCCGGTACTTCATAGACATTCAGTTTTTCTGTACAGCTAGCCACATAATGGCCTTTTTGGCCGCACAAGAAACAAGCATTTGTAAACAGCTCTTGTCTCTGTATCACACCCAAAGGTCCAGGTTGTAAATTAAATGATGGATTGTGATTTGGCTAAGGACAAGCTTTTTGGAATTGTGGGGATGGAAAGGGCCCGCCAGAGCATTAAGTGGATGAGGATTAACCAACGAATTATAACCAAGTCATTGTTATCCATTTCCCAACAGGGTTCAGTAGCAGTTACAGGGGCTTTCCGTTCCACATCTGGAGCACTAAAAGGGATAAATAGATGGCGTAAACAATTGACAATTTTGAATAGCCTTACGTCATCATGAAGAATGTGGGTCATAGCATTATATAGTTCTTGATATGGCTTATCAGCCGCCTTCATTTCTATGCTCACTTGCTTCTTAGTTAAAATATTTGCTCTCTCCAACAAATGAGCCTCATCCGTGACTGCTCTGAAAACTCCAAGGACTTGTTCTTTTGAAAATTTATTGTCAAAAACTCAACCTTGTGCTGTGCCATTTTCGCCACTCCCTCAAACATGCGGATGATAGTGTCCTTCACCTCATGATACGTTATGGTACTACTCTTGAGGTAACGTGTGACCTGGTTGGCTCTTGACATCCAGAGGAGATAACAACAGTTTAGCTTTACACTGATTGCAAAGATCCTTCTACTGTGAATTTGAACCACTTAAAAATCTGGGTAGGTTTCAGTAATGGTTAAATGGAGGCAGCTTGTCAATGCAAACCCCTCCCTCTCCAGCACTACTAATCCATTTACGCTCAGCACAGTATAGATGCTCTGTAGTGTTGCCCAAGCAGTTGGCAAGTTAGTTGGCTCAGCAACCCACCAGGTGCATTTGGTGAAAAGGCCTTTTCAAGCTGATCTCTTATACCCTTATTCTCTCAGAAAAGCATTCTTTGAGCCTGGAGTAGTGTATCCAAGGAAAGTTTCAGTTTCTCATATTGATTTAATAAATAAACTGGGGTAGTACCCTGTCAAGGGGAACTGAATGCGCCATTACTTGGAAGATCTAAAACTTCTTAATAGTTGATCAATGGGTCCATTGTAGTGAGCACAACTGTTAAATTTTGGTGGTTCTGGCTGATTTCTCTGGGCTAGTTGAACAGGTTAAAACCCATTGAGCAACGGATGAGCAATATGATGATTAATGATCCTCAGTAAATAATAATATAGTAATTATATAAATAGCTATTGCTCTGACTACCAATTTATTTTGTATATAAGCAAATGGCTACTTCCGTTGAAACTTCCCTACTTTCTTACTTCTCCAAAGGCCCTCTTCCTCATTCCCATGCTCAACTATTAATCATCAGTACTCCTAGTCAGCTTCAACCCTTCTTTTTAGTAATTTACTATTTTCTACAAGTTTAGAGAGTTCATTTTTTCATTGAGGTTTTGTGGAATTCTCTCAATTTGCCAAACTATCAGTAATTTGATTGATTTGCTCCTCATTGATATAATACTGCTCAAATCTTGAGGTTCACCTCGACTCATAAAATATGATCATTTGGATATATGGTTTAATATCCAGGCATATTAATTTCTTGAAAGACACTCTCCTTGGCAACTTGAAACTGACATGCATTCTTGTGTACCTTAACAATAATAATGTCTTCTCCCAGACGTTTTAAGAGCACCTTACTCATATGGAGGAGTATTCCGCTGGCTTGCCATGGCTAACATTAAGATTAAGTCCCAAAAATGCCACTTTTTCAAGGACCAACTGGAGTACCTAGAGTTTATAATAGATACAAATGGGCTTAAACACCAACTGGCCAGGGTGAAAGCTATTTGGATTTGTTGGTGAGCAGCAAACGCTATTTACAGGTATTTTTAGGGAAGGTGGGTTACTACCAGCGCTTCATCCCTAATTTCAGTTTTATTGGGGCACCGCTCTTTTAGTTGTTAAAAAAGGATGCCATGTTAAATGGATGAACGTTGTCAACTCTCCTTTGATACAATTTGGATGGTGCTAATCAATGCGCCGGTGCTACATTAACCAAATTTTAATAAGGAATTTATTGTACAGATGGATGCGTCCCTTTATTCCGTTGGGACAGATTTATCCCTACGAGATGATGAATTGGGAGCACCCAGTAGCATACTGAAGTCATGGCTTGAACTGTCACAAATGCAAATTACAAAGTAACTGAGAAGGAGTGCTTAGTGGTGATTTACGCTTACAAGTAATTAAGAGTATATTTGAATGGGGTAAAGCTCAAAGTTTTAATGGATCATGCGTCGTTATGCTGATTGCATAATCTCAGGGAGCCTGATGGGCATTTAGCCTGATGGGCTCTTAAGCTACAGGCCTATGACTTTAGAATCCTCAACCAATCTGGAGTAAAACACTAAGTTGCAGATTGCTTATTGAGATTGCCAACCATTGCCAATATGGCGGATCTCAGTGACGAAATGTATGACAAAATGCTCAGGAGCAAATATGAAGATGAACCGCTGCAAGTTATAAAGGCATTATATAAGATGTGAGCCAATACCTTCCAGCGGAACGGGGAGTTGTACAAATGGTTTGGAGATTCTATAGTAAACTTCTAGTGACCCTTGGCATGACCTAGCATTTTAATGAGAGCACATAAGGCAGTTGGACATAGTGGAGTGCGCAAGACGTTGGAATTGTTGCAGACTTAATATTACTAAGCATGGATTTCGATATTCTTGAAACAATCTCCTGCTGCTACCAGTGCCAAGTGTAAAGCCGTTCCACCAGAAGACCTTGAACCAGTTAGTGAAACCATATTTTTCTTGGCATATAGTTTAAATTGATGTTTTTGGGCCCCTGCCAATAGGGCTAACTAGTCCAAATACATTTTGATGGCAATCAACCACTTGACTAGGTAAGTTGAAATACTGGTGATACAGGATTTGAAGGCGGTCACAGTGGCCAAGTTCATAATTGATTGTATTATTCAGCGACATGGCTGCCCTCAGTTCATCCTTACCAGTAACGGAACTAGTTTCACTTCCCACATCCTTCTCAAGCTAAATGAGCTGATGGCAATCCATGGGTTTTTGATGACCCCACATCACCCCTAGTCTAATGGGATGGTAAAGTTAGTTAATGGGACTTTGGTGAACATACTTTGAAAATTGGTCAAAGACCTTTTTGATTGGAGTTCCCTCCTATCCACCACCATCTTCACTTACATTATTAGTTATCATTCTGCCTTGAGGAAAGAGTCCTTTTCAGTTACTTGGACAACACCCACTCTTCTGACACTGCTCTATGCTTGCATAGAAGATACCGGCATAATGGATCCCCAAAGTTACTTGACTAGCCTAGTAAACACGTTAATAAAGTTGCAGACCAAGGCATACTCCTTCAGTCTGGCTAAAAAGATAAGGAATTCGGCTACCAATTGGGAATGGCGTAGCAGGCTAGCTCAGTTCAAAGATGGAGAGCTGGTTCTATTCCATGACCATCACAGGTTCAGCCAGAAGCACAAATTGGCCAGCATCTGGGTTATGCCATTTAAAATTATTGAGAAAAAAGGTGTTAACACCTATACTATTAAGGACCCCACAAGCGATTGGATTATTTAACCAAGTGCATGTGAAATTCTTTAGGGAGTATAAACAATGCGAGATTTATTTTCCAGTCAAGGGGGGTAATGTCAAGATTCTAATATGACTGGCCATAATCCCTGAATAGCTTCAGAAGATTGGCTAGAATCCGCAACCATGATTTACAGTGTACAAATATTCAAGCGCCTTAGGATGAGGCATTATTGCGTCAGGAAGGATGATTATTAGATTGCTTCTAATTAAGGCAATAAGGCAATGTCAACTTATGACAACTAACTAGTAAAGCGCCTCAAACTAAGGTGATAGGGAATTTGAGAATAGCATACTCTGCCAGAGCCAATGAGAATATGGAAGAACTGAATAGTCTAAGCCAAAGGAGCAGTATTGACTGAAGCCGCTGATATATAATGAGATGGGGAAATCGAAGAAGGAGGATTGTTTAGTAGAAATAGGGAGCGGAGCATAAGAAATCTGCTTTTTTATTAGAGTCAAATAAAGTGGTGTCGCTGAATCAATTGCTTCATATTATATCCCTTATTAAGTTCATTTCAAGGACCAGCAATATCCAAATCATCCGTCTGTTGCTCAGTGAGCTGAACCCTGCGCAACCCTTCTGGCATATAGCAAGTGTATTGCTCAAAATTATAACAAAGACTAAAATTCTTAAACCCTCAAAGGACCTCCTATAAACATAATAATATCTGGATCTCTGAAACTGGTCCTTTCTTCCAGGTCTGCTTTCTGGGCTACCTGGCAAAGACATACCTTTGCAAAGTTGAATTAATCCAGAGATAAGAAGAATATGAGTGTTCTAAAAGTTCACTCCAATAATCAAATAATTCCTGTTCAATAAGGTTAGACATTTCAAATCCACCAAAAGCTGATATATGAATTTAAATTTTAACTCAAACAGCTCCCAATTATTTTAGAAATGCTCTATTAAAACAATACAGCATCTTATCATTAGACATCTGTTTACCAGTATCAGAGAAATAATCTGAGAGATCAGATGCCAAGTATAAATAAGTTCATATATTTAAACCACCAAATTAAATGCTCAAATTTCTTTCTTTATTTATAAATTAAAACACCTTAAGGAGCACATACAAAAAATTTTGAAGTGATCAGGATAAATCTACTAATATTTTCAAGATGATTTTATACTAATAAAATGCCTCAGCGCCCTCTCCACTTCCCTGTGCTGATGCACCTTGCTGTTTTGAAATTTATACTGCCAACCTAAATTCTTTAGCCCCCTCTTACTTCCTTGCGCCAATAATCCTCACTGTTTCAATGATTAAACAGTCAATCCAAATGTCTCAACGCCCTCTCTATTTCCATGCGCCGATGCTCCTTGCTGTTTTGACATCAAAAAATACAACCTAAATGCATCAATGCTCTCTTGGCTCCCCTGTGCCAAAGCTCTTCACCGCTTTAGTAACATCAGAGCCACCCAACATACTTTTTGTCCCTTTATTTTACTTAATTCCCCAACATTTATTTATATAGTTATTATTATTATTTCAGGGTTTCCTGTCCATACTGAGGATTCAAAACCCCATGATACATATATAATGAATCAAGATGGTCTAGAGACTTGTAGCTTGAACACTATCTAAACTCCAAATTGACAGCATCTTTCATGACGAAATGGATCAATCTACTCAAAGAGAATTGATCAGAGCTGTAATTTAAGCTGAATCAAAGATTTACAATAATAACTTAACCAATGAGTGGCCCCCTGCAAAAATAGAAAGAATATAGAAGGCTCTAAATTCCAAGACGCTCCAACCTAAGATTCTAATAACCTATTTAATAGTTATCTGATTGATTTTAATACTGAACCGCCCAATTGTCATCAAAAATTATATAAGAAGCCATATTTAAAAATCTCTACCTTTGCTAACATATCAACTGGGCGAAAACCCCAAAATACTTTCCCTTCACTATTTTAACTCTTACATTTAATCTGTATAAGCCAGGAACCTTGATGTTATTCCAAGGATCAAGATGATTACAGTTATTTATCAAACCTAACCAACAAAGAACTACCACCTTAAATCAGCTTATTTTTAAAGGATTTGGATGGCCAAGCTGATGGATTTTCTTAACTCAGGAGAATTCAATGATAGCCTTTTTTTAATTTAGAGGTTGTTAATAAAAGGCATCATCAGCTAGACGCAGCTGACGCCCATGAGTCCATGACATAGAACTCAAAAACTATCTTCAATTTTCACCTCACTGAGAACATTTATACTAATTCTTGAGATCTGAATATCTTCTATCCAACCTAGATTAAAGCTGATAATTTTATGGATGACACTGAAGATGCAGTTGAGGAGATGCCACTTCCAAGGGCTATATTGAAGCATTGTGCCATGAACTTGAGCAGCAGCTGGTAGTTTGGTGCCACAATAGGATGGCAAAAAGGCACAAATCTTTTGAGAGCTATGGATTTATTAAGAGCTTCAATACTATGACCTAGCTTTCAATCTATGCAAACAGCTGCGTCTAATCTTAGAGACCATGCTTGCCATCAATATGAAGTGAGACTACTTCATTGGCCAGTGCCTCAACATGTGGAAGATAATTTTTGTAAATCGCCAACCAATCAATAAGGACAAGATATGTTGCGCTGAACCAATAATGGCCAGAGCGATACCAGGTCATAGTACAATGAAAAACTTTAAACTGATGTTATAATTGCACTCAAAACAGCTCGCACTTAAGAGCCTGGCGCTCGTCACTAGGGCGTTGCACCAAATTAAAGTGAACTCCACCAGCAATTATCAATTTTGGTGATAGGGTCAAAGTTTTGCATCTTCTCATAGTGCACTTAACCTCATAATCTAGCGAACCTCATCTTCCAGTAACCATTTTCCCAGACATGGGCCAACCTTGTACATTGTTTCAAACCACCCTCCATTTTTGAGCATGCCTGCCACCAAGCCACCTGAGCTGATCTGTGACAGCTCCAACCCATCTTTCAGATGGCTTATGTAATAATCACAATGACCTTTGCACTTACTTTTATATAATTAGAAGCACTGATGCCATGGAAGTTGATCTTTTTTGAATCAGATGAGGATCCCCAGAGCCAAAATCTTAACATTAATGCTGATTTAACAAGAAACAAAAATGAATATGACCCTAGAAGGTCATCAACTTGGCTCCAAAAATACTTTTAGGAACAATTCTTTATACTTTGCTAATGTTTCAGGTCGCTCTTTAGACATTAATAGCTTTCCTCAGGAACCTTTAACTAGGCAAGTAGCTTATGAAGATACTGGTTCATGGTAAGATAAAGACATATATAATAGAAGTTCCTGGAATGAAGTTAATGATTCATGAAAAGGCACTCTTAATCTTGAGCTATCATCTTTCAATCACTCTTTCAGATCCTTATGTTAATTTGATTTAGACTGTGTTTAGCATCAATTCCCATCCTTGGAACCCCTATTCAAGGCTTGGAGGAGGATCTGTTGGGCTTTACACTAATAGTGGCTAAGACTCAACTATAAATCTCCAATATACTTATTAATATCAATAATGTATCATCAATCACTAGATATTGGGCTTACACCCAAAATTATTGCTGACCTTAACTTTCATAGCATTGAATAGAAAATATCGCCAAAAAGTAACTAAACAAATTTGGGATAATTCAACTTCTCAGTAGTCCATCAACTGATGGGATTAAGTTCAGCATGAGAATATATTTTATCATTGTTAAAGCAAAATATAATGGCGAAATCTTGTTAAAGGATCGCCTTGACAAGTTGCCACACTATTAAATTCACTGTGCCATCTTTTATTAGCTTCTCAATATCAGACTAGGAAGCACTATCCTAGTCTACTTTCAGAGCTTATCCTGTAATATTTTCGCATATTAAATATAATCTTAATTTTTCCTTAGTACTATTAAAAAACGATTCATTTATTAAAATACATTTTATCTTCTTATATTTATTTATATTAAGATAATCATTCACTTGAGACCTCTTAGCCTAATAAAAAGAGTTCAAGTTTCAATAATTCTGCCAAAAAGCTTTTGCTCTAGCAATGGAAGCATTCCACTAGGAAGAGCTAAAGTACTTGTTATTGCCTCAGTGAATAAAATATTCCAATAAGCTTACTAATACTACTAAGGCTAATATTCTTGTAGCCCTCTAAGGACAGATTTTTAATAGTACCCAGATTTTTGAAATTAGTGTTCACCCCTTGGAAACATAGACACAGTATCAATTTTGACACAAAGTTTAATATATTACAAAAGAGAGCTACCGCTAGCTAGAATCCAAAAGAGAGTTCATTAGCATCTAATAGTTCTTATCTAGACCATGCAGTGCTTCAATAATGTGTGTTCTATACCAAAAAAATTGTCTTAACTTTTTTATATCAAATATTATATAATGAGTTATATTTTGGAAACCTCTTCAAGGAGGTCCATGGATAAGTCAAACCATAAACTCACAAATATCTTAGTAAGAATTATTTGAGGCAGGTCAAACTTGTGACAAATAATCTATGCCAAGTCTTTCAATCCAGTACTTTTTTGAATTTTTTTATAAATAAAACCTTCCCTAGAGTGTATGTGGTAATTATCCTAACAGGCTATCTTCCCAGCCCAAAATTTAAAGTATTACAATGATAGTGATGAATAAAATTTTTATTTCCACTTAACAATTTTGAGTAATTTAATTTTTGTAAAGAATTGAATGTTAACACTGCATTGCCACCCACCATTTTCCCAAACAATGTCCTCAGCACAGCTGCCTATTGCTCTAGTATTGGGAAGAAGTGCTCTACCCCTAGCATTTTACACACTGCGTTAAAACACTTTTTACTGGATTAGATAGTCCACCCAATACGTCTGCTTTTTCCCTCCTAAGGACTTAGCACTCAACTTGGCATGCATCCACATGACTTTCCCCGACCCATGTACCATTCTACACTCCACCATTCACTTTTTTCTTTGTGTCAATTATGGACACCTATTCCCTCACGCCACCAAGATAATTACCTTGCTTGCCACCACTGCCTTTGAACCATCTGGCTTTATTGACTTCCGCCTTTATAATGGCTATTTTAGAATGAGATTTTTAACTGAGGAGTATGCTACTGCTGTGGCCAGGCCTTTAATTTATAAACCACTTCTTTTACCACCACTTACATTAGACTTCTCACAGACACTATAAAGGTGGTGTTATTTTAAAAAGTTCCTTCACAGCTTCCACCCTAAATTTTATTAGAAAAGTTAATGTCAGGGCTTTCAGATTACAGCACTCAATTAACCTCTACTTTATTGTTTCCTATATTGCAGAGAACTTTGCAACCAGTTGCGCCACTGCCACCATCACCCCCTATCACCCCAGCATCGCCTAACAGATCCTCCCATGGGCTCACATTGTTGCTACTCCATATAACTTCTTTTGGGCTCTTATCAACTGATGTAAAAAAATTTGTTGTCACTGTTTAAGTTTGACCACTCTAAAAGTATTTCCAATACACCGACCTTACCACTGCTGCTTCACATCTGATCATTCGTCAACACCATATGGATGGGTTTTTTTCTGCCACCACCCACTCTGTCATAGATATTTTAATTAAAGTAAGACCGATCTTCCAAACTGGGTGTGTGACAGCCCAGTATAATTCTCACAATGCCAGTGGCATAGCAGCCCCAACAATTTGTAGGAGGGACGCCTTATGGTTCCTGTAATTAGTTAACCAGAAATGTACCAGAGGCCCCTATAGCAAACCAAATGGCTACAATGGGGCAACCACAGGTCTTACTAGGGCACCTCAAAAAGTGGGAGATTATGTAAGAATGATCCTCCTCATGGATTGGCGGTTGCTTGCCTTTGTCATAATGCTAAGATCCTCTGGTTCAGTTTTATGTATAAAATACTTAGGTTCATAATATGTTGCTGACCCAAGAAAATAAGGATTAGGTTTGTAATAACATTAAATGGCTCAATCTAAGTATATGAGGTAAGCTTAGCATAATATTGTAGTTTTTAGGGTGTCTCAAACTGCCATGTGGAGTCAAATAAGGGCTTTGGTACAGTGGGCTTAGTTATTAATTAAAATAGGGAGGATTGCCTTGAGTATTGATGTTCTGGATGATCCAGTGACTAGGCTTCTCCTCTAGGTGGTGGGGATGGCTGTTTATTGTCCATAAACAATGTAAAAATCAGCGGGTTGGGAGGCCTTATCTCATCTTTATTACACCCAACCAGTAGTGGTCCAGCAATGATAGTCAGATGGATGACAATGATAATCCCAATTGAGGGATTACGGAGGCTCTTAGTTGGCAGATCATGCCAAACCAGTGGTGGGTCTGCAAACTGGATCTGACAGATTAAGGTGGCCTCCTGGAATGAAAAACTGGAGAAACAGTTTAAAAGTGTAACTTCTTATGCCCTCAGCTAGTATGTGGTGAGCTGATGGATTGATAAGTTTGAGCCATACACAATAATTAGGCCCAGAACGCTGATTGCGGAGTGTTTAGGGGATTTAAAGAGAGAAGATTGGTTGGAAGTAATCCAACAGAGTCCGCAAAGAGGGTTAAAAACTTAGTACTTTATTTAAACTAAAGTAAATAATGAACTGACAACTGACCTTAGGAGGGGCGATTGTCTATTATAATTAATGGTTGTGGTAGTTAATTAGGTAAACAACTTGTAATAGGGCTAGCTGACTACTCTCTTTGCTAGTCCCCCTTGGTCAGGGTCACAGATACATCCTGGGTTTAAGCGTTTTATCATATATCTTACGTACAATATTGTTGAAGCTCTAGCAAATAAAACTTCTGGATTAGAAGCAGAAGTGCTTTTATTGACTAAGACTTAAGAAGAATGCTTGGATCATGCATTTGATGGAACTTGCTCTTAACGAAGATGAATTATATCCAATTTAAATTAATAACTTTTGTAGATGGATATTTATTTTGATTAGTGATCTGTGATATGAAAGCACATATTTTGTGACCAAATTAAGAATTTCTGAATTGGTAAGGCTTTGTCAAGTTTTAAACCAGATTTTTCCCATTCAAGAGGGGGTGGGAGTGATAGGAGGTAGGATGAGTCTGGGGTCCTTCTGATGGCCCCAGGTCTGAATTACTTCCCACCCTCCCCTTTAACCTTTTCCACAAGGTAAGAAGCTGGAAAGGAGGTCTCTTCATAGCTAGAGCAGTGACCCACCGCGCATCAACCAAATGGGCCAGGTCACTCAGGTAAGTAAGGTTTCCATAGGTGCATTTGGTCACCTCTTGCTTCTACAAGGGAACTTTCCACAGTTTTAAAAATTGGGAGTTGGCTATTTTTCTCATGAGTACCAAATGTTAAGACCCTAGGTTTTTCACCAATTGATAGCTCCCAACTTTTAACTGCACAGGTTCTATATTGTTCACGGTTTGCGTTGTCTGATAGTAGTTGATAGTTAATTGATAATAGTATGTCAAATATTATCATTTTTCATTTTTTGAGGTATGCTGACCAGGGGACGGACATTACTAATACTCAATGAACAAAAGAACTGATCGGACGAAAGAATGGAACAATAAAAACAAAAACCTCCAACCAGGTGGGGAGCGGAATACTGCTAACCCACTATGGAATAGGGTTGAGGGGGGTCGGTAAACTCTTCCACAGACATATCTTCTGACAGAAACATTATGGTTGAAGAGATGGACAAAAGCGGAGATCCAGGGCGTTGGGTCATCAGCGTGGTGGGGGTGGATGGCGGTGAAATATTGGCTAACTTTCTTCAAGATCAGCTTGGAAGATAGCTTCAACAAATTCGATAAAAGATGTTCAGCTTGAATGTGGGAATCTGGGAGTTGAGCCAAACTGGATATTTTGCTGGTTTTTGGATTTTAGTTGAATGCTTCTAGTTTTGCAACATGCATGACTGCGTCAAGGGCATCAACATACAATTTGTTGATTTCGTCCCCTTCAGCTTTGGGGAAATTGAGGTGGAAGACAATTGTGGTGAGCCCTTTGTGGAATTGAGCCACTGATTGAGCCTCTGCTATGCAGAGTTCTGGGCAATGGGGGAGTCCACCGCTGCTAAGGTGAGCTGGTGGTCACTCTGGTAGGGTTGTCATTGGGTTTAGAAATGAATCGTTTGGTGAATGGGGTTTTGTCAATTTTGTATAATATTAAAATTTAGCCCTACCATAATCGAACTAGTTGAGAGGTTCTCTGGATTTATCATTATTGTAACGTTATCTGAACTATTAATTTTGGTCAATAGGTCCCATGGATTATAATTCAAAAAAATAGTGAACGAAGAAATTGGTTGGGTAAAAGTAAAATGATCTGCTTGGGTGCAAATGGTGGAATAGGCCTGACTCTGATTGGCGTGGGTGAAATTGGGTGGGTTAATATGGGTGGGTGATTTGGTGAGGGCTGATTTCTCACTCTGACCCATTAAACAAGAACGTTGAGTGGGATGGGGCAACAAAACTTTCATTTTAAAACTGCTGAATATGGCTCAGAAGCCATACCAGAGGAAGTGGATAATGAGCAGAATTTTTTGAATGGACAAATCCAAAACAGAGAGGACAAATTTGGTGACTATTATCCACCTAAGCCTAAAGGAAATGCTCAGTCGCCGCTGCAATATGAGCATGAGGGAATTTGTTGGGCTATGGCAGGGTGGTGTTAAATTATGATGACAGTGGCACGAGGTGCAGCAAGGCGCTCTGCACCAGAAGGCACAGTGAAGACAAGGTTGGTCTGTATCCCATAAGCTAGAAACCCCACCATCAATTGGTCATATAAAATCTGGAATGGGAGGTGAGATGGGAGGGATACAAAGAACACACCAATGTGGTGTCTGAAGGAAGGCGAGTACAGGTAGTAGGTATGGATGTTTTTTTTAAATAAGGGGATTTAAAGCCGCTGCTGCACGTCCTCCTCCATCTGGAAGCCTATATTGAAATAGCGCTTAGATGGGTGTAAATTGATAAAGCTTGCTAGTGCAAGTGCAGCGTTGGCCAATTTAATAATTGCTTTGTCATAATATGAGAATAAACGCCCATAGACAACTTTTAGGCAAAATCATATAGTTTAGCGAGGGAGAACAAGGATGGGGGTGAGAAGGGTGGATGCGCGCCAGGTGGAACTGTAAGTCCCATGGGGAGACAAAATGGCTGGAAAATGATGGTGGGCTATTCAACCCATGCAAACATGTTTGCCCGCAGGGTGGAAAATTCTAGGTGGTGGAGCACCACTACCACACATTGGAGCAGCAGGTGGTGGATCAGCGGAAATTAATAGGAAAACTGGTGTGGCCAGATGGCGGTGTAAAATTTTTTTTAAAAATTTGCTCAAAATTGAGATTGAGTGGAAAGAAAAACCATGACAACTATTATCATAGTTGAACGTTTTCTTTCCACTTGACATCACTTTTGAGAAATTTTGAAATATAGTTAATTTACCATCACCGCCTCACTAAATCAATTTTCCAATTTATATCCTTGGATCAACCACCTGCTGCCCTGGTGTGGGGCAGCGGTGCTCCACCCACTAGAATTTACAGCCCAGCAGGTAAACATGTGCGGACTGGCTCATCCAGTCCGCCAAATACATCTGGCACTATGTTCCTCCAAGGGACTTAGCACTCCACCTTGCACAAGTCCACCCAACCCACTCCCATCCCTTAGCCTTACATTGATCCACTATCCACTTTTTCCTCCGTGTCAAGTATGGACTTCTCTTCCCATATGCTGACAAAGCTATAAGTGATCTGGCAACTGCCACCTTTGTACTAGCAGGATTTATATGATTCCACCCTTAAAAGGGCTATTTTGATATTGTCTTCCCCACTGAAGAGGACGCGGCCGCCACAGCAGCTGCGCCCTTGATATACAAAAAAACCCATTACCAACACCTGAACACGTCTCCCTGATGATACCACGCTCGTGATGACCTTTGCAAACCTCCCCTCCCAACTTCCTCCTCAAAAACTTTATGAGGAGTTGAAGTTGGGGCTAGCCACTTATGGCAAAAACCCTATCCTCAAATTCATTATCCTGAGTGGTGCTGAGCGCCTCACGGCGCCTCAGGCAATGACCACCATTACCCCCCACCAGCTGAACATGGCCCAGCACATCCCACCGTGTGACTATATCACATCCACACCTGACCATTCCTTTTGGGCTTGCATTGACAACAGTCACACAATTTGCCCACTTTGTCATGAGTTGGACCATACAAAAAACATGTTGATACAATTAAAACCCCGCAAACATGTCCAATTCCACCCATGAGGCCATACAAACAGCGTTCAAGTGGGGATTTTGACTGACACCACACCCACAGGCTGAGCGCTCATTGAATCAGAAGCAAGAATTAGCAACCTATGCCCAAGACGGCCAATTTCTATCCATGCCAACCAATAAGGTGCAGGTTTGGACCCATATTAATCCAAAAAATCTCATGCCCCAAAACTTACCCAACCACAACCACCTATCACCAAATTTTTTCAAGTCAATCAAAATCCCTGGTACTTATTGGATGAAGTGACCAAATATGGTGAAATTGTCCCACCACCTGGTTGCCCAATTGCTTTAGAACCTTATCTGAATTCAGACTTTGATTCCTAGCCCCGCCCAACCAATATGTCCCCAAACCCAATGCTATCCCATACCAAAACGACCACCAGCTTGCCAAAGCAATGGTGGCCTCACCCAAAAATCGCCGGCTTTATGGAGCTGTGGCAAAATATGTCACTGAATTTAAAAAAGGGCTGCATCCCCCTTGTTCCCCCCAATTTTCCTCCTATTGCAAAAAAGGAAATCAAAAGTCTCTATGAGACTGACACTACCGCTGTCAAACATGTTGCTGTACTGGCAGATTTCTCCCCATCCACACATGTCACCAGAGCCAACATTGCAAAATTAGATAACTTCCCGGCGCCTGCATCTAAGCTGAACACCATGTTGCTGAACTCATAGAGGGTTTGATCCAGGCCCAAGTTGTCTATATCACCAACTATCTACTTCACCTCGACCTTTATCCCGCAGATGCCTCAACTCCTTTGCTATCAACATTGATCTGCTTCTTCAATGCTGAACCTGATGATAATCCACATGATCCCCCCTCCCCCTCTGCCATGGTGGGATAAGAGGCACGCCGCTGTGCCACCTGGTAGGTTGTTTTCTCATTTCTTTTGTGTTTCCTGCTGCTCGTTTAGGGCGGTCAGTTCATGTTTTTAATTGATTTAGTTTTGGAGCTTCTGTTATGGTATTGTCTGTCCACTGGTCAACTTGCATTGGTTAATTAAAATATATCTTAGTTGAATAGTAAACCTGTTATGGTCCAACGTTAGACCTGTACTTCTCCACGAAATACTGTTGCTGTTGACTGTAGGTACTTCATCCCTTATCCGTCTAACTTGATCCACTATCAGATCCAGAAATTTATGGCCTTTTAATCTCATTATGTGGAGTCTGCAGAGATTTCATCTAAGTTCAGCTTCTCTTATAAAGATCCTTGATCCTTATTCCTTAACAACAAAAGAGTCCCCAATCATTGTATACAACAACAATAATTTCCAGAAGATGAATAGAACTTAAAACAATTATTGATTTTAAACTCAATGTTTGGACTTAATATTAATGTCCTTTATTAGTGTAATTATTAGGGATAAATAGAGAGAACTTGGCGCCCAACCCTCAGTTGGCGCCTCAGCCATGAAATGGAAGCCGTTGCCATTAAACTTCCCTTTGATGTCTCACCAGCGATAGTCTTCTCCATCTTATTAGGATTTCTTCGTTGGACATCTTTAAGTACTAAAACGGACAGAGTCAGAAAACGCGTCCCTAATGTTTCCCAATTTGATCACAGCGAACCAACCATATTTGGCTAACGACCTGCTTAGGTAATGGTACTTGCTACCCAATATGGCAGGTCACAAACCAATTGATTGATTTGCTAGTTGCAAGTTTAATTACTTACCTCGCAACTTCCCATAAAATTCTCAATTTGTCAGTGATGAAAATTGACCAATCCCAATTGGTACTCCTAATATCTAATCAATGATCAACTATCAGATGACCCCATTTCTTCAGCAATTCTGCCCAACAAGATCTTAAGCATTCGCCTGGATTAATCCCAAGGGATCTGAACCTGGCGAATTAAATAAAATCCCCTGAACATTATTAACCTTAAATTGAGGTCAACCAATATCCAATTTACTGGACATCAGGAACTATCCTCTAGAGTCCACAGGTAATATAGGAGGCTGAAAATGTGGTTAAATTACAACTCACAGTATGACCAGTAGTTGGTTTTCCAGACATAAACTCTCATTCAGTTCGCCTAGTGGATCAGCATGATAATTTTCCTCACACCCAAACCTCCCACCCCACTCGCCAACCTGCATTAAAATCACACAATTGGGATTAGTCTTAGGCTACTGTTCCCACCCAAGCATTACCCTTTTCACTCGCCCGTATCCATTTTTACTCTAAGTTCCCTCGCCAAGCCTAACTAAGATACATAAAATTTATTAGATGATGTTGATTTAATCAGGTGAAATTTTTTTTCATCCTCAACTAAAGCAAATTACTTTAATTAATTCTTTATATTCTGATTTTGATTCTCAAACCCAACACAAGTGCTATGTTCCCAAGACTAATGATGAACCATTTAATAGTGATTATCAATTTACTCTGGCTGGGGCTTCCTCACTTAAAAATACTATCCTCCGTGGAGCAACCCTTAAATCAGTTGCCATGCTGACATCGGGTTTGACCAATGTCAAGTCCTCCTGAATTTCCCTGAGCAGCAAAGTCTGAAATCACACAATTGTATAAACTGCTTCCAATACATTTGTGCAACTTGTCAATAAGATCTGGTTCAATCCCCAAGGAAATTTCCCCTAAAAATGCTTACTGATGACTTACTTACCTAATGCCATAGTAATTCTGAACATCACCTCATTAATTATCTTGAGGTTTTCAGCATGCCCCCAATTTTAAATCTTTAACCCTCCTTTTGCATGCCTTGCCCTTAACTCTGTGAAAGCCCCCACAACTTTTCTTACTTCCATAATCAGGGCAGGTGTATCATAGGATTAAATACACAAATGTCTCTCAAAACCACTACTCTCTGCTATAGTAGGTTAGAAGTCAGCAAATTTCTCATCTTTGTTGTTGTGTTTTTTGTTCATTTTTCTGTCAAAGCACTCATTTTAGCGTTTCAATCCAATATTATGTATGTATTTAACTTTGTGTTTTGAGCACTTGGTAATGTCCACACCTAGCAGGCTTATCTTAGTTAAGTAAATATGAAAGTGAAGTATACCAACTGAGAAGTTGGTGTTAGACATTCTCCTTCTCAACTTATGAAAAAGAATGTTGGAGGTACTAGTGCTCCTGAATCTGCTATAATGATTGGCCCATCACCTGCCCAATCTTCAAATAATATTGTGGTTATCAATGAAATGAGTACCAATGGTAAAAAAACCTTGGCGGA